>JARVZY010010793.1:0-7500 GCA_030686995.1 Artemisia argyi | reverse complement strand
TAACAATTATTTCCTTCACACTTTACACATACTAATTTTTTGTTTGGAGGTTTATTCCTTTCGCAAAGTTTTTCACAAATCTCCTTTGTACAAATTTGAGAAGTAAGAACATAAGAACGAAAATCGACAACTTTTCCTGCTGCGCAACAAAAACAATACAAGATGTTAGATACAGTAACAAAAAACTGAAATTAGATACTTTTTTTTAATACGATCTTTGTGATAATTAAAGAAAAAAAATGTCTTACCACACTGGGGGCATTCTTTTTAGTAAAGTCGGCGATACCGATTATGAAATTTGTAGTTAACATGTAAAATAAGAAAAAACAAACAAAGTTTTTTGTCATTGTGAATTTGTAAATATGGAAATGAGCAAATAATTAAAAGCCTAGAGCCTGATATTTAAAACATGTATGTGTTGTGATACTATACCATTTTGGATTATAGTAATATCAATAAATTAAGGTTACATTAAATTATAGTAATCGTTGTCTTAAAGTATTAATGCTACATTATATTATAGCAACCATGGTAACTATAGTATTATAAATAAATTCACACTCCATTATATTATAGTAATCTTGTAATTTTGTTATTACGATTATATTGTTGCTATATTCAGTTTAGTTAATGGGGATCGAAAAGTAGGAAGGATTATTTATAAATGAGAAATGATATGTCACATAAATTGTACTAAATAATTTCACAATTACATGTGACAAGCGTAGTTGTTTAATGATAGTGTATGATAATATGTGTTATTTATTTATTTATCATTTACATTTAATCGTAAACTTTTTATAGACACAATGTTGGTCATAGTTTATCATAAGTGTAACACCCCCATTTTTCACGTATAGCAGTGGAAGCTAATATAGGGTATTACTTCTAGATACACAGTCACAATTATAGAAAACAACTCAAAAGGAGACGTTTTTAAAAGATAAGTTATCGTTCATTTATTCATCAAAGTGTTTACAGAAAAAGAGAGATTTTTACAAACAGAGGTCCCAAAGATATGTTTCAAAACATAAAGTAGATTAATGATAACAAGTATGGACGTCCTCATGTCCAATGTCACTCCGTGCAGTGAGTCCGTAAGATACTCAGTTACCTGGGATAAACATGTTAAAACGGTGAACACAATGGTTGTGTGAAATTCATAGGTTTAGATGGTAATAGTTTGAATACAAGTTTAATAGTGGGCTATGTTGTTGCACCCATAATTAAAATATTATTATTGTATCTAAGCTCATGATACCCCACGTTAACATTTCCAATTCCAATGATGGCACTGCAGACCAATCAGTGACTAGAAGTACGTAACCACCAGTAAATTTCCACTTATATTAATTTTTTAACAATAGAATACTTATCCATTTTCCATGTCTATTTTTTTATTACACGTTACCAGTTTATCTGATCACAACAAGAAATGCAACGTAACTCACCTTCCTAATAAACGTGCTCACCAACACCAACATGCTTTAATATTTATTTCGAATAAACATTCCTTATACGTCATGTATAAAAAGTGTTCAACTTTTATTTACCATTATAATTTATTTTGTTAACGTATGATTATTAAACATTCAAACTAAATGTTAGCCATTTGATAGAGTTTTCACAAAACCCTAATTTATTATAACTATGATTTTACATATTTAAATCATAAACCTTAAAGTACAACACTTTAAAGCTAACCATGGTGTTAATTTAAATGTTATGACGTTTAATCTATACAACGCCTTCATGTTTTAATAATGACAAACACGTAACTTGTAATAAATAACGTAAAGTGCACAAGTTACTCTATGCCGTCATTAGTAAAGTGATAAACGAATTTTATTCTCTTCTAAAGTTACATTTTAAAGTTTAACGAAACATTTTCACAAAAGTATTTTTGTGTTTTGAAAGAAATGTTTTATTAAGAAAATGTATTCAAATTCATATTTTGTAACAGCTATATTTCCTCCCAAAACAGTTGAGTTTGCACCAGATAATTTTTCACCACGTCATAACAAAATGGGAGCGTCTTGTCGGGATAGTCCCTTAAAGTGGATGACGATCCCTTACTGATAAAGGACTGTCACCTATTTAAAGGACCGTCACCTCCTTCCTGTCGTCTATAAATACTGAACTGTTTCCTTTCAGCAAACAAGCTTCCACACACACAAAAACTTTCTGTTTTATTTTTCCTTTGTTCATTGATCACTATAACATGTCAGTATATGTTTATAAGTGGTTTCTGTAACAATTCGCATTTTCAGGTTACCATCCAATCCCGAATTTTCACTATCTATTTTACTATTCATTTTTACTATTCACTCTCACTATTCATTTTTCCAAAATTTGATTTTTATTTCATATTCTCGTGTGATAAATCATTTCCATGATAAAATAAAAGTTTGACACTCGTCAGATCATTTTCGCAAAAGTTATTAAGGAATTACACGTTTAGGTTAAAACTTTGTTTAAAAATCCTACGCACAACGAAAACCATCCGCGTCAATTTTCCCCGCATCAGAAAAATGTTTAGTACTCTCATTATTAATTAGAGAATTAATCATGACTAAGAAAAATTTTACCAACTAGACCTTGGGCCGTGAGAAACATAAAATTTACGTTTTAAGCACTTTTACTTAGTCGTAACCTTAGTCTATACATGCACCGCGTTTCTAAGACGATTTCATTTTTCACATTATTCGGAAAAGTCAACATATTTTTCCCTCCTCCTTTGACCAAAAATCATTCCTTGATTTTATAAATCATTCATCTATTTTTAGGCTTACGGTTTTATGTCTAAAAGACATTAAATACCAACCGACACTAGACTGAACCCAGTCTAGACATTATAAGTTATTTTAAGTCATTTTTATCCTATTAGAAAAGTAACATTTTACATTTCTCAATTTTACGCAACTTTCGTACGTTTTACGTATTACGCGTTTTAGACCCATGTTTCCAGTTTTAGCAGGGTTTGAGCAACCCGATGGAACTTACCACTCATTTTATATTTTATTATGGAGTATATTGACAAGTTTAGTCATTCTTTCAAGTTTCACATTTTTACGATACCCGGTTTTAAGTTTCATGACTTTATGACTTACAGTTAGCGATTAACGGAACCAAAACTGACTCCGTAAACTAGATATTACCAAGCTTCCCACACACTTATCTTATCCTTCCATGTGCAAGAGTTTTACTTCTAATTGATCACTTATTTACCATTATACCCTAAACTAGATATTTATATCAAGTAAACTTCATTTTACATATAATTATTCATTTTTACAACTCAAAAAGTGAGGTTTTATCTCATCTCTTTGTTTCTCTCTCAAAACCAACGACCAAAACTCATAACATACACCATTTTAATCATTGATATTACAAGTTTCATCCATCACAAGTATTAATCATAGATCCTTGTTGATTCCTTAGTTTATTTCATTCATAAAAACACCAAAATCCCCACAAAACCTCAACTTGGTTCCATGGTTGGATTAAGAGTTACACAAGGTCTAGGGGCTGAATTCATAAGGTTTCTACAAGGCTTATATCAAGCTTATCAAGGGTTAGCATGAGTGGTGTTGAAGGATTGGAAGCTAGGGTTTTTAGTTGAAGAATTAAGCTAGTGTTCTTGTTCTTAGTTTCCCTTTTAATTAAGGCCAAAAGTTGTAAGAACCCTAATATACTTTCTTGCTCAATATCATTTTAGTGCTATTTATATTTCATTCATGCTATATATGGTCTTGTTATTATGTTCATGATGTATAAAAACTAGTAAAACAACTTATGAAAACTATATATTAACTTATGTTAATTAAACAAGAAAACTAGTGACTTATATTGAGAACCACGACCAAAATAAAGTAACCATGACATGAAACACTTACCTATTGTTATAGAGGACTTAAAAAGGAAAACATAGCAATTTGAATCACATAAAACGAGTACATGAGTCAAAAGTTATGGCTAATAGAAGTTACTAAAACCTTACGGCAAAACTGTCCAAAATGTTTCTGTAACAGAACTTAAACGCGTAAAAAGAGGCATTTCTGGTCCGTTTCATCAAAATGTTAACACACAAAAGTTGTCCGGAACGATGTTTTCTTCAAAAACGCAAGAGCACGAGTCCAGAAAACCCATAATGAATGATATTTTATTCAATTTCTTAACAGCTATTTTAAATACCCAAGTGACTATGTATTGGTTATGGCAAAGTAAAACCAAGAGGTCTAATGACCTTAAATCCGAGACCACAGCCATGGCTAAGGCCAAGGATGAGTCTCAAGACCATGCTAGCCATGACCAAAGCCACGGCAAGGCCACGACTAAGACCTCAAGGCTTTCTAAACCGAAATCATTATAACTATTATACATGTTTTACATATTGAATACTACAACACTAGGGAGCTTCATGTGAGGGGTTCATTAGAGTAAACCGTCGACGAGTTGCTAGATATACAAATTAAAGTGTCCTAGCTCCTCGAACGTTTACTACATGACCTCTGAATTATGACGGCCCGAACGGTAGTAAGAGATATACAAACTATACATGTTTCATAAACCATTTTTATTCAACGACTTACACTATATACTATGTACTACATCATGAACTATATGCAAGACATATATAGGTAATTCTTCGTATTCTTAGACGTTATTCCATACCTAAGGCATGAAATCATATTCTAGGTTGCGCGTAGAGACTTCCTGGCTTAATCCATCTATCCCGTTATACGTTTTGATATCATTAGTTCAAGGTGAGTCATAGCCCCTACTCTTTTCATACTTGTTTTAACTCTTTAGGGGAGACACATGCTCAACTACTTGCTTACTTGTACAAATACTCAAAACATTTATACTTGATTGTATTATACTTGATTGCATACATACATGACTGTGTTATACTTAATTGCGTTATTCTATTTAGTGGCTAGTAGTTATCTTTGGGAATTGGCTCCCAGTTATCTTTGGGAATTGGCTCCCAGTTGTCTTTGGGAATTGGCTCCCAAGTTAGGTCTTCGGAGATGAAGTAGAGACTCACGACTAATTGCTTAATTGTTGTGATGAACTTATACATGTCTTTATCATACTATATTTTCGCAGTGGGTTGTGAACACACAGGTTGCAAGTGTTGTTATGGGCGGGACTTACAACTGAGTGGATTTACAATTCCTTTGCTGTGTGCACATTCTTTAAGGCTTTTCAACTGTTTTAAGACAAACTCTATGAACTCACCAACCATTGTGTTGACACTTTAGCATGTTTATCTCAGGTTAGTAAGGCGATAGCTAGTGCATGGAACATAGAGTCAAGCTGCATATTCTGAAGACTTACGTTTTTTTCATTTATCATTCGAAACATTTTGTATACATTTATGTATCATACTTTGGGATCTCATGTTTGTAACTTTGAATTCATTAATCGAATGGTAACTTTTCAAAACGTCTCATTTAGAGGTCGTTTTCTGTAACTTGTACTTTGTATTATGAAGTAGCACCCCGGTGACACAGTCTTCCGCTGCGATATTTTGGGGGTGTTACAGATTGGTATCAGAGCATTGGTTATAGAGAACTAGGTTGCATTTAGTGCCTAGACTATAACTGCTATATACGTTAAGACTCTCCTCTTTATTTTCCTTACACACACTACATACGCATATGCTTTTTGATAGTTGTTTGTTTAGTTCCACGCTGTTAGATGATATGACTTTAGTATTATAAGGAACCCCAGAATTTAGTCAAGTTATTAAAAAAATGGAGCTCAGTAATAACTAATTATTTAACTTGTTCTTGTGACAGTTCTTGTTTGATGAGACATGAGATTTGAGTTAAATAATATTATTACTTAGCTTTAGGGATTTGATGACTTGATTATCTTATTATCTGCCTCAGAAATCAAGTTTTGTGTCGTAAATTCTTAAGTAGAATGATTTAGAATCTCCTTATTTGAATGGATTGGGACGCCTCTTTATTCAAATAAAGAAATTGTAAATCACCGAACCATAAGTTTATGATCCCTTACTTACATAAATTTTGACGTTTCTTTATGTAAATAATGTGTTATAAATAAGTGGGCTTATTTGCATCCGATACGACTCCTTAACCACAACCTTAGATGAATCAGAGTAAACACCACTATTTTAGAGATCTTGGAACCCCAAATTCTCTTAGACATACCGTAAGTAGTTAACATCAACAGAACTTCGGGACGAAGTTCTCCTTAAGGGGTAGAGACTGTAACAATTCGCATTTTCAGGTTACCATCCAATCCCGAATTTTCACTATCCATTTTACTATTCATTTTTACTATTCACTCTCACTATTCATTTTTCCAAAATTTGATTTTTATTTCATATTCTCGTGTGATAAATCATTTCCATGATAAAATAAAAGTTTGACACTCGTCAGATCATTTTCGCAAAAGTTATTAAGGAATTACACGTTTAGGTTAAAACATTGTTTAAAAATCCTACGCACAACGAAAACCATCCACGTCAATTTTCCCCGCATCAGAAAAACGTTTAGTACTCTCATGATTAATTAGAGAATTAATCATGACTAAGAAAAATGTTACCAACTAGACCTTGGGCCGTGAGAAACAGAAAATTTACGTTTTAAGCACTTTTACTTAGCCGTAACCTTAGCCTATACCTGCACCGCGTTTCTAAGACGATTTGAGTTTTCACATTATTTGGAAAAGTCAACATATTTTTCCCTCCTCCTTTGACCAAAAATCATTCCTTGATTTTATAAATCATTCCTCTATTTTTAGGCTTACGGTTTTATGTCTAAAAGACATTAAATACCAACCGACACTAGACTGAACCCAGTGTAGACATTATAAGTCATTTTAAGTCATTTTTATCCTATTAGAAAAGTAACACTTTACTTTTCTCAATTTTACACAACTTTCGTACGTTTTACGTATTACGCGTTTTAGACCCATGTTTCCAGTTTTAGCAGGGTTTGAGCAACCCGATGGAACTTACCACTCATTTTATATTTTATTATGGAGTATATTGACAAGTTTAGTCATTCTTTCAAGTTTCACATTTTTACGATACCCGGTTTTAAGTTTCATGACTTTATGACTTACAATTAGCGATTAACGGAACCAAAACTGACTTCGTAAACTAGATATTACCAAGATTCCCACACACTCATCTTATCCTTCCATGTGCAACAGTTTTACTTCTAATTGATCACTTATTTACCATTATGCCCTAAACTAGATATTTATATCAAGTAAACTTCATTTTACATATAATTATTCATTTTTACAAATCAAAAAGTGAGGTTTTATCTCATCTCTTTGTTTCTCTCTCAAAACCAACGACCAAAACTCATAACATACACCATTTTAATCATTGATATTACACGTTTCATCCATCACAAGTATTAATCATAGATCCTTGTTGATTCCTTAGTTTATTTCATTCATAAAAACACCAAAATCCCCACAAAACCTCATCTTGGTTCCATGGTTGGATTA
>JARVZY010010792.1:0-142000 GCA_030686995.1 Artemisia argyi | reverse complement strand
ATCACCATATCTTTCATGATTCAAAATGAATTTATCACCCTAACTCTCGAACAATTTGGTCATATCCTCCAAATTCCATTTAGAGGTCAAGCCGTTTTCTCAAACGAGTGGGACCTCGAATCTCTTAATCGCTTTCGACCAACCTTCGGTCCCTATCTCGATGAAATTCCTCATCCCGACGAAATTCGTCAAGTCCTTGGTATTGAACGTGCCACCACAAGCCGAAAAATAAAATCCAAAAACGTTCAAATCTCTCCATACCAACTTCTCCTCAAGGAATTAAGCCCACACATGAAGCGTTGGGAAGAACTCATTCGTGAGAATGCATTTGGTACCGGAGGTCACCGGGACCATCTCCCGGCAAGCCTTGCTCACATGTTGTATTGTATAGCTGTCGAAAAGCCGTACAATTTGGCCTACTTCTTTATCAAACGGATTGAGTGTGCTAGAAAAACTCCTAAAGCCAATCTTCCATATGGAATGTTCCTTACTCGTATCTATCGTCATGTTGTCGAGTACTACCCTGATCTTGACAATAGTATCTATGAGTCCATCTACCCCACTCTACGTCCTCTCGCTCTAAAACAAGCTCGACGAACTCGAAGTGACAAGGGTAAACCTCATCGTCATAGCTTTCATGGATCATCTTCAAGGCAAGACGATGACGATGAGGAGGAAAACATCCATGATGCTAGTACCCCTTCGTTTTCTGAGTTCGTTGACAATTTAGAGGATCTTGACTATCCCGACTATTCTACCCCATCTCCTAGTGATCAAAACGAAGAAATGCATCATGAACGAACTACCGAAATGCTTAGAAGACAAAAGAGCCTACATGAAGAAGTTAGAGGTGGTTTCAAATCGATCGGGAAGACTTTGAAGGGTATTTTTGGGAAGAAAAAGAGATGATATGCTTAGATTACGTTTGATGAACAATATTTGTTTTTATGTCTTGTGTGCTATTTGTCCGAAATTTATTCGGAAGTACTTGTAATTTTCTTAGAATAATTGTTTGGATAAATGATTATGATGATTAACTTGTTCTATTATGTTTAATATATGCTTATAAATGCATGCTTTAACTCTTAATCTATATAAAAATACTTGCATGATTAGCTTATATATATATATATATATATATATATATATATATATATATATATATATATATATATATATATCATGTATGCTTTATAATAGACCAAAACAAATGTGAAATGTCCAAATGGAGCTTGCTGCAAATACAAAACAGAACACAACATTTGTCCAGAAAATTTTTGAAAAATTTTGGTTTCTGGGTCGTCAGATGGGCGGCCCCCTTAAATCATAAAGGGCGCCCCCCTTAAAATTAAGGAGACCGGCCATCTGAAATAGTTTTTACACTGTTTTCTTTTGCATCTTGTGATCCCTTTTGCTAGTCCCAACTACCATTTCCCTTAAAAACTAAACTGATATTGGAATATATAAAGGCTTTTGTTTGTTGCATTACTTGTTTCATTTGTTGATGTAATGCTTGATTAATTTATTTCACTTGATTAATGTTATGGTTATGTTTAGTTTATACTTTTGCATGCTATATACATATATATGTTGCTTGCCACTAAATATTTTTGCAAGATATCCGTATCTCGATTCCTTTTGGCCTCAAAACAAGGGGGAGTATACTTCAAGGGGGAGCTTCCATTAACACGGGATAACCTTTTTGATGCTAACAAAAAGGGGGAGAAGTGATATAAACTCACAATAATACTTGAATATATATTAATTTTCGATTAATGAGTTTAAATTTTGTAATCATCAAAAAGGGGGAGATTGTTGACATAAATAATGTATGAAAACGTTATTTATATTTTTCGATATCTCTATATTTTGACGATCACAAAATGTAAACTCGTCAATCGTAAAATTACTACGTAAACAAGTATTAAGCTAGTTTATATCACTATATCCAACTTAATCACTTAAGGTATGGATAAACAAGTTCTTAATACATCTCATGATCAAAGGGATATTTAATTAACTAATACAAAGTTTATTTAATTATATAAACATATTATATATTTTTGAAAAACACTTTTGGTAATAAAGAAAAATGTTTTAATCATACTAAATATATGATTTTAAATATTTAACCAAAATCAGTTAGTTTTTCACCAAATAAACTTTCCCCACTAAAAGACAAGTTTTCTGGCCGTTACAGTTGGGCCGCCCCCTTAATTATAAAGGGCGGTCCCCTTAATTTTAAGGGGGCCGGCCATGATTTAAGGGGACCGGCCTGGCTCCCCTGTCAGAAACTGTCAGAATTTCTCTCCTATAAATACCACCTTAATTCTGGAATTTTAACCACCTTTTGCACGAAATTTTCAGATCTATAACTCTCTAAACATTCTCTAAAACCCTTTGATCATTTGTATATTAATTCTTGTTTCAAGTGATTCAATCCCTCATCATCAATTCTCATCCAAAGTGCAAAAGAAGAACACTCTTTCTACAACCAAGTTCAAGAAGTGTTGAAGAGTAGTTGTGCATAGTGTAAATATATTCATTTGTGAATATTGTGCTGTGCTTGTGATTAATTGTGTACAAGATATAGAAGTTGTATAGATAATAGAAGTTGATAAGTAGTGAAGTAGGTTAGGTGTGAAGATAGGTGTGAAGTAGAAGATTGGTGTGTAGTATATTGGTGTGAAGAAGTTGTGTAGAAGTTGTGATCAAGTTGTGAAGTTGTGTGGTGTGTAAATTGGTGTGTAAGGTTTTCTCCGCCAAAAGGGAGTTTGTTGACATAGTGAAGAAAACTCTCGAGTAGGTGACTCGAGGAGTGGAGTAGGAACAAGGAAGGTGTCCTTGTAGCCGAACCACTATAAATCCTTGTATTGTGGTTTGATCTTTCTAACTCTTCTCATTACTTATTTATTTATCTTTACTATATTAGCTTTGTTAGTTAGTTACCATACAATTGTGCATATAGTGCAAGTATTGAGTTCACATAAACTAGAATCGAAGTTTTTAAAACAAACTTGTGTTTATAAATTTTAAAAGGACGTAAAAGTATTCAACCCCCCCTTCTAGTTTTCCACAGGGGTCTGCAGTAATTTTCGCTAGATATTATCCATACTCCATAGGATTCCAAGAGGGGAGGAATGATTCTATCATAGGTGAGGGGCCCATCGCTACTATCTATATACACTTCCCAACAAACCCTTTTCATTGCAAATCAAAATGAGTGAAAGCTTCCAACATTGCAAATCTGCCGGCTAAACAATTTAAGAAAGAGGTTTGATTATTTCTATTTCATAAACCCCTTTTCATTTTATAGCTTAGATCCATCAATATATACTACATAATTTAGGGGGTGTTTGGGATTTTGGCTTATGATTCGAGTTTGTTTTAAGGGGGTTTTTCTTTAGCTTATTTTTGGGCTTATGAGTTTATTTAGCTCATGAATTGAAAAATAAGGTTTAAAAAAATGGGTTTGTAAAATATAAGTTGAGTCAAATAAGCTCATAAGCCCAAAATGAAGCTTAAACAACAAGCTCATAAGCCCAAAATAAGCTCCCCCCTTCCACCCACAGCTTATTTCCGGTTTATGAGCTTTATTAGAATACAAAATTCGCTAAAATGGGCTTGTGAAAACTTTGATAAGCTCACAGGATAAATATCACATATAATTGTTTATATGCGTATTAGTTTTGACTTTCTGGATCATCATGTTTTGTAGTAAGGGATTTACTATTCTATGATTTAGGTTGAGTATGTGGGTATAAGCAATTCATCTACTTTGTATACAAGACCCGCTCACATATTTGAGCAATAATTTATGTTCCATTTAAATACCGAGTTAAATATGCATGGCTAATATCAGTAATTAAGGAATGTTAGATAGTAATATAATTTGGTTTTGCATTCTACATTGCAGCTTTGTGGAGTAAGACATTATTGTAAGAAGATGAAAGTTCAATCCGTCAATTCGGATAGAATCAGTAGCCTGCCTCAGAACATAATTGAAAATATTCTAACTCTTATACAAATCAAAGAAGCAGTTAGAACAAGTATTTTATCAAGGAAATGGAGGTTTTGTTGGACAGGTATGCCTAAATTTGTTTTTGATCACACATTGGTTGAACCATCCATGTGCAGACAGTTGAGGAAATATAAATATGCCAATGCCATCATCGATATTTTGTTACAACACACGGGTTTGATACTTGAGTTCAATCTCGATGTCTCCCTACTTGATAATGACCTCGATGCCCCACTTGATAGTGACTCGTTGTTTGACCTGATAATATGCTATCTTTCAATGAGCAATATTGTGAAAAAGTTGATCCTTAAGTTTAGTTGTTACTCCTTCAAGAAACTATCCTCTTCGTTCTTCTGACTGCAAGGACTGGAATATCTAGAACTAAAAAAATTCGATTTTGGACTTCTATCAACATCGAATGGGTTTAGTAGGTTGACGGGCTTGTGTTGTTACCATGTCAAGAATGTTGGTGATATGTTTAAACATTTCCTCTCCAATTGCCCACTAGTTACAGATGTTCCTTTGGTAAGTTTTAAAAAAATCATATGACCACTCACGTAGTATTTCACGGTGAAGATGTAATTATGTTAGTATTTTAATGCAGCTTGGTAGTCCATATCAGGCAGAGTTTACATTTGTTGAGCTCTTACAGTGTGTGCCTTTGATTAGGACATTGCATATCGAAGGGTCTTGGATGGAGGTAATATTTATATTAAAGGTTTTATCTCATATGATAGTATTGTGTTTTCTGATCTTTGTTTTTGTATCCGGTTTAAGGACTTGTCTGCAGGTGGTATGCCACTGAAGTTTCCAACTACAGCAGTCCACCTCAAATGTCTATATATCGACGTGTATTTTAACGTACAAGATGATATGTCTTCTACATTTCATTTGATCAGGAACTCCCCAAATTTAGAGAAAATTGTCCTTTCGGTAAATAATGGTATTACATATGCTAATTTTTATCTCAGGGAAACCACCAAACAACCTTCATATGAGACCTACACCTTTTCTTGGCATTTGTGTTTACAAAGCTGACCTTTCATTGCTTGACAGGTTTCATGAAATACGTTAATTATCTGCAACTTACTCTTTTTATCGCCGAAAAAGTATATTTTTGTCACGAAAATCAGTCTATTTTATCGTGAAGAAGGTTCGTTTGGTCATTTTCCCTTGTTCTTTTATGATTTTATTGACATTTTTGGATTCTTTTGCAATTAGGTTTCTGAGGAGCCTGATGCTTCACCAATTTCCATGAACTTTCTTGATTTACATGACTACTTTGGCTTCACCTTGGATCATCTTGAGTATTTCGAGATGGAAAGCTTCGGGAACTCGTCTTCTGAAATGGAACTTGTGAAACTCATCATAGCTAAGTCACCGGTTCTAAAGAAAGCACGGTTAAAACTTAGTTACCGCATTTCTATTGATGAAGAACTCGAGATTCGTAGACTTCCATGCGCATCCTCTTCAACAATGCTAATCATAGAACGAGGAGGGTCGTAAACTTCTTCATGAAGGCCAATATTGGTGGATCTTGTCATTAATGATTGTCAAAGCACACCTGTCTTTTGTTGTTAAGATTAATAATTGTCAACGTGCACTTGTACTATGGACTACTTTGAACCTACATGTTTAGATGTGTCTTTTGGGTTTAAGTATGAATTGTAGCAAGTCCTAAGCTTACTTTGCAAGTATATATGATCTGGATAATACAATGAAATTACGACTGCGGGAAGACAAAGCTACTCCATCGATACATTCATACATTAAACGTTATAATGGACTTAATTGGGTTCTTTTTTGGCATGGTTAATTAACCGTTGACATGTAACAAGGAACCCTGTTCTTGCATTTATTTAACTAAATTATATATCCTCGATTAAAGTACCCAAAGGCCAAAACACATAAAAGTGTAAGTCAATCAGTTTGCTAGTGTGTTCGTCGTATAAGTTACTCTACATGTTTAAAAGGTGCGCTTGCTTGATGAAAAATATCCCATTTTCCTATGAAAATTTACATGTGAAAATGAAAAAATTGAAAATTCGTTTAGTCACATTTTTTTCCAACAATTCTCAAAAAAAATGAAATTTTCATTTTCTAAATTTTAACTAAGAAATTTAAAAGCGCATTCTACCATTCTCACTTTTTTCTTTCTCATTTTTTTTTTCTCAACTCCAAAAAAAACACATACACTATTTTACCCTTAATCTCTCGTGTCATCCTCCACCGCCGACCGTCGCCGCCACCTCCCGCCGTTGTCGTCACCGTCGCAATTTGAGGTAGATGTAATTCCTTTATTAAAAAAAAACTCCGAAATTATGTAATTCCTTTATTATATAAAAGATTTGATTCCACCTAAACCGATATCTACAATTTTGGAGACAATTTTAAAACTTATACACTCCGTATTAAATAGTAGTTGATCCACAATAAATTAAAAGAAAATGCTAAATCCTCCAATAAATCATTCTACAAAACTGCCTACTCACAGAATTCTGCCAAGTGGAAGAATTAACGGTTTTGGTGTAGAGAGAGAATGAGTGGAGAAAAACCTTTTAATATTGTTGTGTGTGTAGTCGGATTAGTAGAGAGAGAGGATAGTATTTCGTGCCTTTAATTTTAATTTGACACCCTCCTACTTCCCGAAACTGATCACTCAATTGTGGCGCTAACTATTCCCACCAAATCACATTAAATATTAGACTTCATAGAATACATCTAACTTGCCACTTTTTCCTATTGTATGCATGAACTTATTATTATTATTATTATTATTATTATTATTATTATTATTATTATTATTATTATTATTATTATTATTATTATTATTATTATTATTATTATTTTTATTTTATTTTATGTTTTTTATTTTTTTTATTATTATTATTTTTCATTGAATCGCAGGAAAATTACATGAAATTGGAGGGGAGTCTAGACACAATTTGTGCTCCCACTCCTTTTTGAATACACAAGCTGACTCGATGAAAAATGAAAGCACCGCTCTTAACGTTCGAGTGGCTGCTGGCAATATTCCCAATGCGCGAGAGAGTATTCTGAGCTTCTACATCAAGTTCCCCAAAAGTGGAAAAAGCAAAGGGAACGAACTTGTATCCATTGTCTTCACACTTGGATGCATACTTCTTCCTTTTCTTTTCCACAGCATTACTCAGCGCAACCCCAGGAGCCCATGTCGATATCCCAGTCCCAGCAAATGGGGAGACCCCAGTCACATCCAAACACACGTCCTTACCTTGGAACCAGTTAAACAATAGCACATCTGCATGACGTAATTCTCTCCCTTCTTCCGAAAGAAATCCCATTGGAGCCTCTTTACGCACCATAATCCCGGCTTTGGAGCATATATCAACAAGAATATCACGCACCAGATTATGCCTGAACTTAACACCCACTTCGCTAGCGCAATGAACCGCGTGATCCCCCCACTGGTCCATACGGTGCACATTACAACTCGGGCATAAGCTCCCTTCAGAGAACATAGGTACCACAAGCCTGTAGCATAACACCGATCGAAATTGGCGGGGATTCATCCTTTGTCCGAGACCGTCAATAGGGATGGCGAAGAGGAAGTCTTGCGCATGTGGGCCGCGGATACTACTAAGTACGGCCACCTGCCTTGGACTTAGCGAGTACTTGGAGACCAGATCTTTCTCAATGACACCGAAATAACACTTTGCCAAGGTTTTCATCATTTGGGGGGCAGGAGCGCCCCCGGTGACAGTGAGGAAGTCGGTGTTACAAGTAGCGTTGAATATGTCTGAAGCATACTGGAATGAAGGGCCTCGTGTAGCAATACCCGTTTTGGTGAGTATCTTATCCTGTAAGTCATTCGTTTGCATCCGAGAAGCGAGGAAAGCGTACTGGACGATATCCCCAGCTGAAAGGATGTCAAGCCCGCCGAGTTTTATTGGAAGAGTGGCAAGCCTCCACTGCCAATCACCGAACCCTGGCCCTGAGGCAGTAACAATCTTCTCCAAAGAGGCACGTAACATCTGATCAAACTGACCTTGGGCCTCTGATAAGTGCAAGGGGGAACATGTTCTCAAAGCATACGATAGTTTCGAAACTCCCGCACAATTACGCAAAAGGAGAAGTTCACATTGCGGATCATTAAGTTTGTTAATCGCCTCAATTAAATGCATGGTTTTGGAGACCCTTTTGGAAGCCAAATCCCGACAGAAGCCTGCGTCTAAACTAACCGGACCGCCAAGGAGTTTGACTCCATTGAGCGGGCGAGCAATATTTATAGGAAAAACACCCTCCACTCTGCTTCTAGGGTCTTCGACAGGCCAGAAGAGTTCTGTCTTGTCAACATTTAAAAACAAGCCACGAGCGGGGACCTCTGTCCTAATGATGTTAAGCGCCTTGGCGACCATGGGCGTGTCCCCAACAATGGTACCATCATCGAGGTACCACGCCTGAAGGGTAAGTTCACATGTCTGGTTGATAGCATGAATTAAAGGGTGCAAAGCTAGGGCAAACAACAAAGGGCCCTACGGATCACCTTGTTGGACACCCTGACATGACCATAGGATGGAGTCCTCGTAATAGAGCCTGGCAGGGCGCGCATAACAGAACTCAACCCATGGTGCAATAGGAGGGCATCGCCTCCTAGCTTCCTGAAGCAAGACACTCCTGTCAACAAGATTAAAAGCATTCTTGAAGTCCACTAAAAGCATGGAAAGGCCAACTTCACGCCCCTTAGACTCAATGAGCCTATTTACAGAGTGAAGGACAGCTTCACATCCCCCAGGGACTCCAACCCCAAATTGAAAATCCTGCAAGTAAGAGTTCATAGAATCACCGACCGAAGAGGAGGCAACCTTTGACACAAGCCTACGCCAAACAGTGCCAACAGCAATAGGGCGTATACCACCGCCCGGCTTGACTAAGGGAGTCAAGGGAGCACTAGCAATATATTCCCCCAATTGACTAGGGCACTTTCCACCAAGGAAAAAGTTAAAAACTCCAGTAATGGACACTAGCAGGTCATCAACAATAGCAGTCGCCGCCCCTCCCAAAATATCTATCAAATGTTGTGCCCGCAGCCCATCACGGCCACACGACGTCCCTTTGGGGAAGCTGCGGATCCTGTTGAGCACCAAGTCCTTATCGACAGAAAGGGCGTCCTCATCGAGTGACAAAGGGGGCGGGATCGGCTGGAGGGCATATGGGTGTTTGGCCTCAAGCTCCAATAGAGTGTCAGGTGTGGATGGGGCGATTCCACAGGACGTGAGCACCTTAATAGCAACAGTAAAATGCCCGTCCCCAAGTTTAAGCTTGCACTGACCCAGGTTGACCCCGTTTTGGTCCTTACGTCTCACCCCCCCCCCCCTTTCGAAGATGAAGGCAATTCGACCAACCGATCCATCACCATACAAAGCCTGTCTGCGGGATCCCTCCATCTGAGGATGGCGCGGGAAATACAATCGAGCTGGCAGCGTTCTCTTTCACCGGAACGACGTTGAGTTCTGTTGGTTGGCACAAAGGCGGAGAGCACATAGGACGGTAAAATAAGGAGTTGCACCCATGCAGATAAGTCCCCCGATCTCAATATTACCATATCCAACGCCCCACGAAAAATCTTAGCAAATCCAAGTCTCGCCCGAGGGGGAATACTCTTAACCGTACGTATTTTTTTTTGAGAAAACCCGCTCAAGGAGGTTGACGTCGTAGGCGGATTCACCAACCAGAGGGGGCACCCTAGAAGCATCCCCCACAAAACCCCTGTCAAAAGTGAGAGTACCATGCGACTCACCCGCGACCCCCTCATTGACCATATTCAGGGCCGGCCTCATGGGTAGAGGAATACCGTAAATCGCCACATCATCAAACCGAGGCGCTGGGACCACATCACCACCGGTATGTCTGCAAATCTTACTGAAAGTGTGAGAGCAAAAACACTCCCCACAAAGCCAAATACCCGCTTGATGAAGCGCCTGGTCAAGAGCAGAAAACAACGAGACGTCACTCGCAATACGCGTTTTGTGAGAAGCCTTCAATTCATCAGTCTTAAAATGGCGGGTGCCAAGGTGATCAATAAAATATTTCCTAGTGAACCCTTTCTCATTCCCGCCACTGCACCCCTCATGCCCTTGTAACGGCCATGAAATCCGCAATGCACCAAGATTAGCCATAATAAGGAATATAACTTTTATTGTACCAATATGAAAACCAATGGCACCCTTAATATGCCAAACGAAAAGCCCAATGAAAACCAAGGGCCCAACAACAAAAAAAAAAGGATCTCAATATATGCTACAATATCTCAGCCACTAAGGAAAGTCAATGGAGCGGGCCCCACCTGAGAATAATAAACCGCCTACCAAGCCAGTCAAACGCAACACATAAAGGGACCTAATCGCAACACCCCTAACCACAAACTATATCCAGAAACTACAGGGCAAACCGCAATCACCCCACAAGCAACCGTAAGGGGCCAAAATTCAAAACGAGGCCACAAGGCGGGAAAGTAAACCGCAACGCAATTTTTCACCCCAACCGACGGCCTGTTTTTACCCAAGCAGTACACCCACGACCAGGAAGACCCACGAGCAAGATGTTCCAGGACCCAGGAGAGACCACCGACGTGGAAAATGAGAGAGCGCAAGGGGCACACCACAAGCGTGACCACAACTCACCCAAAACCCACGACCCAGTAACAGAGGAAACGCAACGACGAGAACCACAACACTACGGAGGTGACGATCCAACTGAAAGTTGAATCCCAGATGTTGGAGTGGACGGGGATGACGGCGGATCAAGGAGATCCCATCGTCACAAACACCAATCGCCCACAGTACACACCTTGGTTTTTTATTGTTATTATTATTATTATTATTATTATTATTATTATTATTATTATTATTATTATTATTATTATTATTATTATTATTATTATTATTATTATTATTATTATTATTATTATTATTATTTATGCATAAACTATCTTAATCTTCCTATTGTATCAATATTTTGTGTTTTTATTCTATTAGTTACACCGTAATTAGTGTGATTAAGTATTGCGATGTCATAACTCGGCCGTAATATTGATAAAATAGGAAGATTAAGTTAGTTTATGCATACAATAGGAAAAAAAAAGTTCATGCATACAATAGGAAAAAGTGGCAAGTTAGATGTAATTTTAGACAATTTTCCCTATAAACTAAATAATCCTTTTATTCTTTGGAAAAACTAATAAAAAAATATGAGTGATCCTGAATTTTGCAGTTGAGAGTATGTCTCATCTTTTTCAAGTTTATTTGGTTCAAAACTTTTAGCTCCCCGATAACTCATTAAGGACATCCAAGACATTGTGCAAGTTTTTTTAGTTTTATAGCTTCATAGTAGAATCCTTCATTATGTATTCACTGTAACTTTATATTTAATATCACTGTAACTTAAATTAGTTAATAGAGTTACTTTCAAACATTTTAGTTTTTTTAGTTTTATAGCTTCATATAAGAATGTTAAACTATTTTTCTTGATTTTAAAAAATGATCATATTATTTTAAAGAAGCATTGGAAGAATGAGCATTCCTAAAAAATAGGAAAGCTGACTGTTCTTATACCAAACGAACAATAAAAATTAAAAAGCTCATTGGGTCACCAGCTCATCGCACCGAAAAGCTCTGCACAAAACATAGCCTTACACATTATTGTACATTTTCAGGTTCCAAATAATAGGTACGGAGAGGAGAATTATGGTCTGAATAAAGGGGACCAAATTAGGCTTGACATCCTAATCCCGGAATGTTTTTAATGTTTGCGCTTTAAGTTTTATCTTTAAGGTTTATAGTTTTATTATGACATTAATAACAAACCTTTAACCTATCTTCACTATGTATAAACCTCATAAGAACTTTATAAAAATTATACAAAATTCAAATGGATTTTAAAGGGTTAACTCTCGCGGGTAGAAAAACATACAAAAGGTTGGTTTATAAAAATTTACAATTTTTTACTTTTAAAAGTCGGTAAACTATTAGTCCAAGCTGATGGATCTAATACACCTTAGAATGTGTTATAATGATACTTTGAGTTATACCACTAAGTATGATGAATCTACTTAATGATACTTAAAAGCTCTAGAGTAATGTAGAACAGTTGTATATGATTGAGAACAATGAATGAAACAAACTGTTAGCTCCAATATTATTAAAGATAATAATACGAGTGATCTTAATATCACTAGGTTTACAACTTGAAGCTCTAGAAAATGTATGAGAGTTATATTTTAACCCTAGACCTAGGATCTCCTTTTATAGCACAAGGAGTCCTCTTGTACAAGATACGTATCAAGATAATAGAATAAGATATACAGAAGATCTATTCTATATTTATCTATACAAGTTTCCTAATAGTTATCCTGGTAGCAATGGTAATAATATGTACTTGCAGTGGTAATTAGTTTCCACTGCAAGTGCATTCTTCAGCAGTTGTAATCTCCATACTAGCCGTGGTAACTAATAAGATAATTCCCAACAATGCTCCCCTAAACTTATGATTATTATGTAAATCAATAAGTTTCTTCAAATAGTTAATAAATATGAGGATATGGGAATTCTTCCAAACACTTATCTTCTTGATCTTAATTCCTTCTCAGCTCTCACACTTTGATCATAAATTCTTTGTAACAAATCTTCTATGATTTCATTTCATTCCCAACATCTAAGCTTGACTGACATCATAACTGTAAGAACACCTGCTCTTAATGGATATTCTTTTCTAGCTAACATAAACACATCAACTCCATCTTGAGTAGAAACATGATGTACAACACTTGAATCATAGAATTTCCATAGAGTATTCATATTGTGAGCTTCAAATTTCCAATACCTGTTACTTGGGTCAGGTTCATATAATCTTCTAAAGTGAACCCACAACTCTTGAGCCTTGACATCAACAAGTTCATCATTCTTGGACTGAGCTTGAATAATCCTTCACAAAGTATCCAGGTCTTCTCTATCACAAGATCTTACAACATCTTCAAAATCTCTACAAATACTTGTGATATTGCCAGTTCTGAGAAGCTTCCATGCAACACCAAATGCATCAGAATAAAGTTCCCAACCAACTACTGGATATCTTGCTTGTAAAGGTTCTATATTCAGCACATCGGTTTCAATAGCAATCATGTATGTAACTTGTTCTTGAGTCAACTTGCTGACATCTTCTTTTTCGTGAGATGACTCCTGAGTCTTCAATTTCTTAGCATCTTTGGATTCAAGACTCACTCCTGATCTCTTTGTCTTCATAAATGTAGGTTCTTTATCCATAGGGATGAAATGACTGTCTTGTCTTTTAATCCTGTAATAAATATCTTCTATCTGATCTGGTGACATACCTTTGAACTGTGCCATCTTCCAATTTCCAACATGACAACAATATATCTTCATCTCATGAATGATTTGTGCCTTTGTTGGTTGTCTTTGTTTCTTTTGACCCTTTCTCACTGTGCCAATAATATCATCAAGAGCCTAATCATTCTTCATCTGAATAAAATCTTTCAATTGAGCAGACCTTTGATCTTCATTTAAAGTTGTATTAGCAATGAGTTCTACTCCCTTCTTTCTTATCACTTGATCATTTACAATAAGGAACTCAATTTCTTATTCTGTAGGCACATAAGTGAACATTGGAGGTTTCTCATATAATATGGTTGGTGGAACAACAGAAAGTGGTTCTGCCATAACAGTTTCCAAATTATCCAACCTTTTAGCTTCCATAAAACTTGCAATTTCATTCTCCTCTTGCTTTTTCTTCAGCATTGCAGTTTCATCTTTAACTAATTTCTTAGCCACTTCAGCATCATGATCAATCTGAGCTTGTTCTTTCTTTGATAATTCAACAACAACAGGAAAATTTCCTTTTTCCAATCTTTTTCTTTGAAATTCTGCCTCATCAACATCCACTACCTGTGTTTCAGTTTCCACTGTGACTTGATGAGTTTCCACTGCTTCAGCAAAATCATCTTTAGTTCCCTCTGCACCATCTTGAAATTCTCAGAAGCATCTAATTCACCAAAATCTCGTTCAAAATCCAATCTCCTCCCTTTAAACTCTGCATCAGTATTTATCCTCCCCTGTTTGGGAGAATTCACCAAATCTTCATCAAAGAATACTGAGTCATCATCCTGAAAAAGATGGAGCGGAAGATTTATGCTTCTTTAGACTCTTTACTTCATCCTGTAGTCTTTTAATCTCTGCCTTCATCAGATTAAGCTCTGTGGCATAAGTTTGCTTAGTCATTGCCAGATCTTTCTCCAAAGCTGTAACCTGTTTGATTAACTTGGTACATAGTTCCATCAATTCCTTGAGTTGCACACTGCCCTCAACATTTCCAATTGTATTACCTGTTGGGAGAGGTGAATCATGGGGCATTGATTCAGGCTCTTCTCTAGTTGGACTAGAATGAAGCCTTGAACCACCACTGCTTGTTCCTAAACCAAAAGGCTCATCAACATGCAATGTTGTCATGGGAGGAGTTGGCTATTTTTGCCTCCTCTCATATGTGTGAGTTATTGCAGGGGTGTGTTGAATGGATGGGACAACAATAGAGGGTGTGTGATGAGATACAACTGGGATTGTTGCATCTTCACCCTGTACTTGAGAAATCTTTGAAAGCATTTCAGGAAAAAGTGGTCTAACCTCCCCATTCCAAAGTTCTGAAGCCTTACACATATTTTGAAAAACTTTTGGCTTAAGACAGGGGGTTGGATAAACTCTTTTGTGTGGTTGCAGTTGAAATCCATTTAGCACTGCTTGCACAAACCTTGGATACATCAAAAATTTATAAGAACTCTTTACATTGCCTTTCATATTATTAAAAATAAACTTTGAAAAATTGAAAGTCCTATCAGTTGCCAAACAAACCAAAGGGTAAGCCATGGTTGATGCAAACGGTTCATAAGATGTTTTCTTAGGACTTAGGCAATGCAAAAGAGTACGTATCAAAAATCTCCAATGGGGACAAAAACATCCTTTTCTGAAATTTACTTTTTGATCAGATGTATCATACCCCATGGAAGCAATATTTTTGAAAATATCTGAATTGGGTAATGTGATGATACCATTGAGATCATCCAATTGGAGAACTCTCCTCAAGAATGACTCAGTAACATCAATAGTTACCCCATCCACTGTGGCTCTAAGAGCTTCCAAAAATTTATGTGTGTCTCCCTGTTCAATAGTTATGGACTCCACAGTGTTCCAGAACTGTTTGATATGAGAAACATAGATTGTGGGATTAACAGTTAAAGCATACCTTATATGGGTTGAATTCAGAAAATCCACAATCTGATGGAAAACGGGACCACTCTTTTCGTTTGACTTTTGTAAGTAGGCCACTTGGTTGTGCTCATCTGCAAAGTTAAGAATCGCCATAATTTTGTGATTTAGAGATAAAAGTGTTAGTAATCGACAATAAGGATCAAGCCGTGTGATTATGAATATATACTAATATGGTTTGGATTATTAAACGGAATATGAATTATCTTTAGAAAGAATTTATCTTTAGAAAAAGAATAAATTAGAATTGGTAAATAGATAATACATAAAAAGTTACCCTATTAATATGGAAATATTGTTATTTTACAACGGCTAGTGAAAAATAAGATTACTGACACAACAGTTGTAACGGCTAGTTCACCAGTGGTCAAAATTACTCTTGCAGTGGTAACTGTGAACTAGTAGTGGTAAATTTTCACAAAATTTCAAAGAGCAGTGGTAAGTAAAACAATGAAAATTAGCTGCTCTTATCATAGTTTTTTAGCAAACTATCAACTATCAATGGATTTGATATGTCTTTACCATGAGCCGTTTGCTATGGACTAGCCAACTCTTCATCACTAGGAATATGGTGAGTTGATAACCATATAGTTTTTGGTAAACTATCAACCATGAACGGATTTGTAATGTCTTTACCAGGAGCCGTTTGCTCTGGACTAGTTGATTCTTATGTTGATTAGACATGGTGAATCAATAACCATTTGTTATGTGTCTTAGATACACATCTTATAACTCCAATCCTTCAGAAAATATTGGTTTTTACTTTGTAAAAGAAACAAGTACCAAACTTAACCAATATTAGTTAACCCAAAGTAACTTTTTAACCAAGTTACTATTTATAAAGTTATTGCACCAAAGTCAACCCGATAATATCTATGTTTACTCCTCCAACCTGCCAAAACAGATAGGAGTAAATATCCTTCATTAATTAACCCTCGGCCTTGACTTTCCTTATAAAAGGGGTCTCAAAACACATAAATCTATATCAAACACATGATCACTTTCACAAACCCTAATCAGCATAATAAGTTGGTTTCCAATTATGTACATCTCCTCTGATGAGGAAATCAGTTATTGTTCAGATTCTGAGGAACATTCTGCTGGATGGAGTGGATACTTTCAACCAAGTGTTGCTTCAGCTACATCAACAAACATGAGGTCAAACAAGAAGATCTCTGATGCACCTGCTCCATCTCTTGAATTTCATTCAAGTTCTTCTTCAAAGGGTGATGATCCAACCTACACCTTATCAAAGGAACTCCCAAAAGCTCTCACAACTGCCCTGAAGTCTGCCATTAACAACATGAAGTGGCCTGAACCTTCAAAGCCTGCAAAAGATCTGAAGCCTCCACCACAAGTGCTTGGGCTTGCTTGTCCAAGAAAGCAACTTTCTTTTGATGAGAAGAGAAAGAAAACCTCTAAGAACAAGCATGAGTATGAGGGCAAAGGGAAGAAGCCTATGGAGTAGTGTCTGAAGATCTTAGGTGTTAGGTTGGGTGTTTTGTGTTTGTCTTTTATTGTTCTTGTGTTCTGGATTAGTCTCTTGAAAGAATATACTCTGTTTCAGCTGATAATGAATAAATTGGAAGTCCTTTTAATCTTTTTCCTTTTACCACTGTTAGAGCAAATCTTTCCACTGTATGTACCATAGTTCCCACTGTTCTTTAAATCTTCTGCATATTGATTAGTGGAAAACCATACAAGCATATACAAACAATAATAGCACATTAAAAACTATCCTGCAACACTAGAGACCATTAGACATCAAAAGTTTATGGATTTAGTATTCCAATACATGTTACCAAGTACTGAAACCTACCCACATCAAGCCCTTTTGTTAATAAATCAGCATAATTGTCATCAGTGTGAATTTTGACAACATTAATGAGCTTTTTCTCAAAACAATCTCTAATAAAATGATGTACAATTTCAATATGTTTAGTTCTAGTGTGTTGCACAGGATTTTTAATAATGTAAATGGTGCTACTATTGTCTATATAAATAATGGTGTTCATGAAATTGTACCCATAATCCAATAGTTGATTCTGAAGCCATAAAATCTGAGCACAACAACTAGCAGCAGCCACATATTCTGCTTCAGTGGTTGAAGTGGCCACCATAGTCTGTTTCTTGCACTGCCATGACACCAATCTACATCCAAGAAATTGACATCCTCCTGTAGTTGACCTTCTATCTAAACTTGCACCAGCATAATCACTGTCTGAGTATGTAATCAACTCCATAGGGTATTCCCTTGGATACCACAATCCTAGATTAGGATATGTCTTCAAATACCTGAAAATCTTCTCTACTGCAGCCATGTGAGATGTCTTTGGAGTGACTTGAAATCTTGCACAAGCACACACAGCAAATATAATATCTGGTCTTGATGAGGTGAGATACATCAATGACCCAATCATAGATCTATAAGTGTGTACATCAACATCTGCTCCACTAGCATTCTTTAACAATAGATGAGTAGTCTTGTCAGCAGGGGTATTTGAAGGTTTTGCATCAGCAAAGTGAAACATTCTTATAATCTCAGTCACATACTTGTCTTGACTGATAAAGATGCCTTCTTTACTTTGTTGAACCTGTAGTCCCAAAAAGAAAGTAAGTTCTCGCATAGAACTCATTTGGAACTCATCTTTCATTAACTTTTCAAATTCTTTGCACATCTCTTGTTTTGAAGCTCCAAAGATGATATCATCAACATATACTTGAACCAGTAGGATATCACCCTTGTATTTCTTGATGAACAAAGTTTGATCAATCTTTCCTCTATGAAACCCATTATCCAACAGATAAGTAGCTAAGGTTTCATACTACTTCCTTGGTGCTTGATGTAAGCCATAAAGAGCCTTAACCACTTTATACACTTTATTAGGGTGTTGAGGATCTTCAAAGCCTGGAGGTTGAGAGACATAGACCTCCTCATAAATCTTACCATACAGGTAAGCACTCTTGACATCCATTTGATAGACAGTAAAGCCCATAAATGATGCATAAGCTAAAAACAATCTAATAGCCTCAATCCTTGCAACAGGAGCAAAAACTTCTTCATAGTCAATACCCTCCTCCTGAGTGTATCCTTGAGCAACCAATCTAGCTTTGTTCCTGACAACTATTCCTCTTTCATCTTTCTTGTTTCTGAAGACCCACTTAGTACCAATCACCTTCATTCCATCAGACAAATCACACAGAACCCAAACCTTCTGAAGTTTGAACTGCAACAACTCTTCTTGCATAGCTTCAACCAGCTTCATTCTCCTAAAGCCATTGATACATTTTTAGGCTCCTTGGTGTGCTCGGCCTAAGCAAGAAGAAGAAGCAAGAACAACAATTTTTCAAAGATCAAAGTATAAACTTGTTCACTTAGTCATCCTTGTTGGAGTTTTGGAATAAAAACTCAAGGATTATTAGGTTTTTCATCATCTAAACTCCCTAAACCTTCAAAGTAAGTTAACACAACTCATTTCATAATTTTTACAAGTTATTACTATGATTATATACTTTTCTTACAAGAACTCATGCATGTAGTAGCTTATACCACTCCATTTTTGTATATACTTAACTTTGAGCCCTAGAAAATGAATACATGAAAAACCCTTGTTAGACCTAGTGGATTAATGATGTTTAAGGACCCATGACACCCTAAGAAGGTGTATGGTAGGATTAGACTAGTTTTGTGGTGATTGAAAGTGGTTTGGTTAAAGTTAGAACTAGATTGGAACCCTAGAAATGGTTTTTGAAACAATATAATTACCTACTGTCCCTATTTTTAAAACATGGAAAAATAAGTAGATGGTGGTTAATTTTTGACCAAAGATTTAGAAGATACTTTCAAAAACGAAACTTTTGGCGAAAGAACGGATTAAAACGAGCTTATAACGAAGGAGATATGATTTTTGTAAATTTAATGACGAGAACTAATTTCTGTAAAACTGCATGCTGTTTGACAATTTTAGACGGACAAATAGAGGCGTTAGACGTAACCTAGTGAAGCCGAGTTATCGAAAATATATTAATACATACTGAAACGAATCCGTGGATATAAAGAACGAGGAAAATGAGCTTAAAACGACCAAGTTATACCCAGGGGCGAAACTATATACCCGTTTTAACATTGTCAAAACTATATATATAATTATAGTCACTACTAGAAAATAATATAACTACGTACTAAATGATTTATTTTCTAGATTTCTCATTCAAGGAGTTATTTCTAACTAACAAAATACGTACGACCCAAGGTCTATTTACGCAACTACTAGACGTTATTTTAAGGTTTTCAAGACGAGGAATACAACACTAACATTTTATATACGATATATTACGACAAGTTCTATACTTCTAAATTGGACTTATTTTTCCTAAGTATAGAAATTTCCTACTTTGACGATATCAAATATTTTCAAGTTACGAGTGGTATAGGTATCATGTGCATGATTATTCATTACAACATTTCATGATCTAAATTAGATCATACTCATTCATTTAGGTTGCGGCTAGTGTACGTGACTTGTTGTCCCGATCATATCATCTCATCGTACTATCACTTAAGGTGAGTTTTCATAGCCCCGTTTTCAATTACTTATTTGATTTCAAATCCCACGGGGGAGAATACATTGCACCAACTATTTTTGTACATGCCCAAGTATTACAAATTCCGAACCGTTAATTATATTTCCAAGCGAGAGTGAGTGAATAGATCTATTGAGGGTGACGCCTCCATTCGTGTTTGGGTTGCTCCAACGGGACGAATGCATTTCATGTCTTAACAATTTGAGTGTCTGGTAAACACTCTGGTGGGGCCATTACAAAGTCTAGCTTCGGGGTCATGAGCTTAAGAGCCAATGTAGCATTTTTGACATTCTTGTCGGTTTACTTTATACTTGTGGCTTATGTACATACGATTTAATTTACAAACCTATGATTATTCACCAACTTTATGTTGACCGTTTTCGCAATGTATTTTCAGGTAACTAAGACATATGCCTCATGACATGCATAGAGTCATTTCTTTGAGAATCAAAGATGACGCGTCTCATTTTGGATTTCACGCACTTATGAACTATCGTTTGATTGTACTAAATTATTTCTTTAAACCTTTCTAAGACGTTTGGGACCTATGTTTTATAACTCTGAATATTTTGAATGAATCAAACGATGTATTTTCAAAACGACACTTTAGGTCGTTCAATATATCCTTGTTGTGATGGTATGACAGTTACACCCTCAGGCATTCCATTCCGCTGCAAGTCAGGTAAATTAGGGGTGTGACATATTGGTATCAGAGCCAGGTTATAGCGAACTAGGATGTATCTTGGACCCTAGACTATAACCACATCATCATAGCATCTCATCATTTCATCATAGGTGCATATTCATTACACATGTCGTTTCATGCACACACTATGCGAGTTATTTATACCCATACTCATATATATATGATTATTTTGACCTGGTTCACAAGTGACATGTCTTCAGATACACACCCTGTTATCCTTTCGTCGGATTCCGACATTAAAGATGCCTTGTCATCTTCCACTACCATTGTACTACCAGTTACACTTACGCCGCCATTAGCACCATTGAATTGTTATAGGAACGAGGTTTTCCTAACATCCAGCCCATACATAGAATGCCGTTTGGTAGAGTATTCAGACTTAATCTTAATGGACCTATTAGGATGCTTATTTCAAGGACGATAGTATATTTTCTTTCCTTCACTAGTAGGACGCTTACTACTCAGGTACTACCGCCACCATCAGCCACTTATTACACTATTGGTTGTCCCATAGTGCGTACTTTAACTTTACCTCTTAGATGTCGCGAGATAGCGCGAAAGAGGGTAGTATTCCATTTACTATTATCATCATTATCTCCTAACTCATCACTAGGATTTCATCGCCACCAATGCTATTCTCATCCTTTAGAATACCACCATTGTCATTTCCCTTTTCCATTTCCACTTGCCAGGAATTAGATAACACCTTGTGGATAAAACCAAGATCACGGACTCAATAGGAACATCCGCAGATTCCTCAGGATTAGTTTGGAACCGACACTATCTAGGATATGATCGATGCACAACTACAGACACCACTTCAGGACTGTCTCGACCTTATGCTGCCACGGCCCTGGTTTCACTTAAAAGGACTGCAGGAAATCTCTAGACTAGACTTATATCTTTACTAGCTTTTACTACTATCCTAACCACGAGAAGTGTGGCATAGTTAAAGAAACTTGTAGTATTTTGATTGTTGTACAAACGGAATCACCAAGTATTGACTCTACTATAGGGGAATGGTTGTGCTATCTATGATATTGGTCAATATAGACAGAAACTTTCATGTATTATATTCATGTGTTATGAATATGATGATTTTTATTAAATATAGATTCTCATGGACTCTTATGATTGATGGAAATAGATTTAAGCAAACCACTCCAAGCATGACGCAAGCCGCCGTTGAACAATTCATTGCCAGGAACGTAACTACCGCCCTCACCAAGGAATTTACTCACGTGGAATTTATGGGTTGTAATCCTCCCTCCTTTAGCGGAATTAGAGACACAAAGAAATTTCTCAAATGGTTCAAAGAAATAGAAACGATATTTCGATGTGGCGACTGTCATAAGGAAGACAAGGTTAAGTTCGCCACATGCACTTTTCAGGATCTTGCCCAGGAACGGTGGACCACACATGTTAAGATAGTAGGAGTTGATGATGCTTACTCACGCTCTTGGGAGGAACTAAGAAGGATGATGGGTATAGCCTTTTGTGTAAGAAGTGAATTACGAGCAATAGAACATGAAACACTAAACCTTACCATGGTAGGAGATGATGTTGTCAAGTATACTGCTCATTTTTATGAATTTGCTCGACTAGACCCTGCAATTGGTGAACCGGAAAGTAAGAAACTTGAAAGGTACGTCGGAGGACTTTCCCCTGAAATTCGTATGTTGGTCATCGCATGGGGACCCAATGCCATGTCTGAAGCTATCCATATGGCGATCGAAGCAAAGGAACTCATAGTTCGCAACAATACATCTGGAAACAATAGTAACAACAATAGAAAATGGGTCGGTAATCACGATGCTAATGCTACTCAACAACCATTTAAGATACAAGAAGTGGTGGAGACCTTTGCTGCTGGGTCAAGCCAAAAGAAAGGGTATGGAGGTAAATTACCCGAGTGTAACAAGTGTCAGTTTCATCACAAAGGATCTTGCCCCTCTCAATGTGGAAACTGCCAAAAGCTCGGACACAAAGCCAAGGATTGCAAGGCTCCCACCCTCGCAAAGTATCAGAAACTCACGGTAATCTGTCGCGAGTGTGGAGTAGTGGGACACTTCAGGAGTGAATGCCCGGAGTTGGGAAACCAGAATTGGAAGAAGAAGTTTATGTTTTAATTATATAAACCATAGTCTGAGCCCTCTAGGGTTGTACTTTTCTTTTGGTACTTTCCATAAGTACGTTGGTGTAACCTAGTAGTATTAAGCACTTTCCTATCTAATGTAATGACTATCTTTTGTTACCTCTGTGATAATCGTAGCCTTCGTTTATTCCATTTTCTATTGCAATTGTGCAATTTTCAATCGTTTAGCAACATTATACCATTGTCTTATTAGGGATTAGGCCGATTTCATATTTGACGGATTAGTAGATTATTACCATTCCGTAGGATTTACCCATGTATCCAATAAACCATTCAACGAATTTAGTTTCAAACTATTTTACTACCCTATGGGGAAATTGTTTTACCGAATTTCTAAAATAAGCTATTTTGTTACCGTACTATAAATTGATTTTTCCGTCATTACGCCAAGTATTTAATATTATTACGCAAGACAATTTTTATGTTACTTTGAAAGGAAATAATCAGGATACCATTTTTAATACCAATGCGTTGAACACCATCTAAAACTTTTGAGAAAAGTAATACTATTTTGACTAAATCAAGCATCGCATCATTTGTCCTCAACTATACATAGCCTGATCACCTATGTATACTTCAGGAAGGATTATGCCATGAAGGAAATAGTTAACTTTTTAAAGTATTGCTAATAACAATCTTCATTTAAAAGCGTTTTAAACAAGTAAACTCTTTTATAAACGTCTCTTTCTGACAAACTCTCCCTGGATACTTACCCTACCTGTCACCCACTTAGCCATTAAGTTGGACTTTCCATTGGCTTCTTTAGGAGAGACTTTCCCTATCAAGTATTAGGAGGATTACTCGATACAAGAAAAACAATAAAAGGATTACGGGACTATAATACCTAGACTAAGAAAATTTATAATCCAACAACAATCCTAAGATACTAAGAGACCATCCGACTCACCATCTCTGACCTAGTTGTCCAAATTTTATTATTCAAAGGTACTAGCTAGACTGAGCTACAAGATCGAACACATTGTGAAGGTACGCTAAGCAAAACTATAGAAATAAACAAAGCCTCCTAACCGATACTGTAGTGTGATTTGATTAAACATGGCCTTATCTAAACGCAAACTTCCCTGTAATAAGTTTCACCAAGGATAATTGATTTGAGTTAAGGATATCGATATAGATTCCCTTAAGGCATTGTGTTCTCAAGAAATTCTAGATAACCTCACCTATACATCAAGAGAGGCATCAGACTCAAGAATATCTCCCCAGCTACATGTGAAGACAATACGGAAATTCATCGACATAGTATCAATTGAAACCCTCATATTGCCAACATGATGATAATTTCAACGATAAACCACCTCAAGACTTAAGTTGGTTGAATACCTAGGCTTGTAGTTTTGCCAGATACCCACCAATAGGCACCATCCAATATCAGGAACCGAACATTAGACATCTATGCATTATGCGAACATTACCTATCCTACTATTTTATCCTTGTTAGTATTTTCACTTTTAAGTAAAGTTTATTTAAAAATTTGTGTTTATACAAATCACATATCTCGTAGAAAATAATTTTTGAATTGCCTATTTTGAACAAATACGATCCTTTTAATCAATATTTAGCTAAACCATTGTACAATGGGAAATATCTAAACATCAAACTTTGGTAAACAGTCCTATTCACAACCTGTTTGAAAACCGCGTCACATTTCCTAACTATTGAATTTTGAATCATCAAGAAAGATATTATTTAGTAAACCATTTGCTCCATTTTCTAAATTAGTTTATTCGGAAAAATATTTCTACCAAAACTCACAATCACGAGATAAATTTTGAAAACCAATCACCTTACAAGATCGCTTATGTATTTAGGGTTTTGCGATTTGACAATAAGGAATATTAGAATGTGTGATGAAGGAAATTAGGAGGAACACCATAGATCAATTACAAACGTCAGTAATGGAGACCAAGCACAATAGACAAAGAAATACACATGTATTAGCACCATTAGACCAAAACACAAGGAATCAAAGTGTTACCCATATTCTATCTTCTTCGTATAACGCCCTTTTCGAAAAGTATAACGTTGTAGAATTAGTCACCAGATTCATTGTAACCGTTTCAATTATTCCTGATCAAGGTGATCGAATCACCTCAGACTTCTAGCAATCATTTTAAGATTTCCTTCGGAACCCCTTTTAGATGTAAACACCGCCTATCATCCTCAGACCAATGGTCAGATCGAGAGGACAATTCAAACAAGGATATATATGCTCAGAGAGTGAGCGATTGACTCTAGAAATGGTTGGACTAACCATTTACCATAAATCAGGTTTGTTTGCAATGATAGTTATTGCACGAGCGTAGAGACTACACCAATTGAGACACTCTATGGTCGAAGTACCAATTACCCATTTACAGACCGAAATTGGAAAGTTAAATTCACTGGTCTATAACTAAACTATGGAACAACAAAGGAAATTTCACAAGTCAAGAACCAGTTACAAGCCACGAGAAACTGGTAGAAGTAGGATTGTTGCATGACGCACATCATGCGGATTGGGTATCCCTGAACAGCAAACCATCTAGATTCAAGTGAGAGAACGAACTAAGTTGAAAGCTTTGCCTTGGAGAATCATGATACAACTTTGGTAACACGAGGGATTGAACCTCTAGTATTTTGGACCATTCAAGATTCATTTTAGAGTCGACCAGCTGACATACAAATTTGAGTTATGGCAGAGTTCAGCAACATATATTACCAATATCACATTGTAAACCTCAAGAAGCGCTGATCATCCATCGACGGACCGAACGCGGAAAAATAGGCCAAATTCATTATTTCTGTAAGCACTCATGAAATAACCAGGAATTTTCTGCAATTCAAGAATCAGTTACAAGACGATAAGTTGTAAACCCTTAGAACTTCAAGTTGGTGGTAGGGTCACGTTAAAAGTTCTGCCTTGGAAAGGCATAATACCATTCAGAAAAATCCGGGAAGATAAACCCTATATACACTGGACCATTTAATACTTCAGACAGAGTAGGCTAGTAACCCTCAGACTTAAGCCGTGTTGGAAAGTAGCAAGATTTCACAAACATCTTTCATAAATTCAAATCCCGAGAAACGACTTTCAGATTAGTGACTCATAATTCCATTGGAAGGAATCGAACCCAATGACAAACCTAAACCTGGTAGGAGAACCAGTAGAAATCATGGACCGTGAGGTCGAACGGTTGAAGCAAAGTCGAATTTCTATCGTGAAAGTTCCCTGGAATTCTCGAAGAGGTCCCGAATTTACATGGGAACGGGAAGACCAAATGCAACTCAAGTATCCACGTCTTTTTACCGAATATACTTCAGAGACCAACCAAAACTGAACTTCGGGACGAAGTTCCTTTTACTATTCATCATTTTCGAGACCAATTACTATTCATCATTTTCGAGACCAATTACCAAAACTGAACTTCGGGACGAAGTTCCTTTTACTATTCATCATTTTCGAGACCAATTACTTCAGAGACCAACCAAAACTGAACTTAGTTACTATTCACCAATTACTATTCATAATTTTCGAGGTCAATTTGATATTCCGAGAAACATTCAAAAATTTCACTATTCACATGACACTATTCATTTCCAAGAGAAAACCACTATTCATGTGCATTACTCATTTCATCGTAAACTTAGTTTACGGGTACTCAAATTCGCGTAACCGTATTGGTTCAGGAGCGAATTCATGCATTATCATTGGGACATTTCATACGGACTAGAAATAGTCTACATATCATCATTATGGCACTTGCATACTATTCCACTCGTAGGGTTTTCAAATTATATTTTTGATATAATTAACGATTTACGTATGTTTATTTTAAATAAACACTAATACGCGACCTATAAATGAGAAAAACATATACGACACTCCCTACGTTGATCCCGATATATTTTTAGACTTATTACAATGTCATAAGTATTATGAAATTCAATTACCCGGTATTTTGGAAATTTGGTAAATTAATATCGTACGTCTAATTTAATTACGACGGTTTTCGTGGAAACTAAACAATAATCACCCAAACTCTCCATACTTGTACCCGACATATTTTTACAACTTTTACAACTTTATTATGTCCCGAATAACTTCGATAAAATTTATTTCTAACAAACCCGGTACCCGATTAAACCTAAAACTAACTAACACTACATACCACATAAACTACCACTAACTTTCTAAATTAAATCCAAAGACAACCCCCCCCCCTTTTGCTCCTTTTTGCGACGGCCAACCCCCCCCCCCCCCCCACTTTGATTCTCACATGCTTAATCTCACCAACACCCATTAATGCAAACCTAACATTTGTCTCTAACTAGATATTAACCCATTTCATCCCATTTCTCACAAATATTATCAAAGGTGCAAGTAAGTTTTTCTCTCTTTTCCCCTCCTTGGTGTGCTCGGCCTATGCAAGAAGAAGAAGCAAGAACAACAATTTTTCAAAGATCAAAGTATAAACTTGTTCACTTAGTCATCCTTGTTGGAGTTTTGGAATAAAAACTCAAGGATTAGTAGGTTTTTCATCATCTAAACTCCCTAAACCTTCAAAGTAAGTTAACAAAACTCATTTCATAATTTTTACAAGTTATTACTATGATTATATACTTTTCTTACAAGAACTCATGCATGTAGTAGCTTATACCACTCCATTTTTGTATATACTTAACTTTGAGCCCTAGAAAATGAATACATGAAAAACCCTTGTTAGACCTAGTGGATTAATGATGTTTAAGAACCCATGAAACCCTAAGAAGGTGTATGGTAGGATTAGACTAGTTTTGTGGTGATTGAAAGTGGTTTGGTTAAAGTTAGAACTAGATTGGAACCCTAGAAATGGTTTTTGAAACAATATAATTACCTACTATCCCTATTTTTAAAAGGTGGAAAAATCAGTAAATGGTGGTTAATTTTTGACCAAAGATTTAGAAAATACTTTCAAAAACTAAACTTTTGGCGAAAGAACGGATTAAAACGAGCTTATAACGAAGGAGATACGATTTTTGTAAATTTAACGACGAGAACTAATTTTTGAAAAACTGCATGCTGTTTGACAATTTTAGACGGACAAATAGAGGCGTTAGACGTAACCTAGTGAAGCCGAGTTATCGAAAATATATTAATACATACTGAAACGAATCCGTGGATATAAAGAACGAGGAAAATGAGCTTAAAATGACCAAGTTATACCCGTTTTAACATCGTCAAAACTATATATATAATTATAGTCACTACCAGAAAATCGTATATTCCTTAGCTCAATCACACACAAACCCCCTTTTTCATCCAAATTCACCCAATCACGAAACCGTTTGTTAGCCATTCACACCTCGTCGGGACATAACGACCCGGGGAAACCACTATATTCCGCGGAGCATTGATCTAGGCTATTTGACTTTGTTGACCATTCCTTGGTCAATATAAGTTAGGTGGTTTAGCGTCAATCACTGCACAGTAGGTTTAAAGTCCTCTTCCATTAGGATTTTGTGTGTACAAAAATCCGGGATAATACCCTTTATGTCTAAGAGCTTCCAAGCAATTGCTTGCTTGTGGGATTTTAAAACCTTAAGCAGCGCGGTTTTCTCCTCATCTTTTAAGTCTTTTGCAATAATGACTGGTAACTTATTGTTACCTTCCAAGAATGCATATTCTAGATGAGGAGGTAGGTCCTTAAGTTCGACCTTTGGGAAATCATCATTTTTTTCAATATATTTGATCTCCGCTTTATGAATTTACTGAGGTAGAATAGGAGAAAGTGAGGGATCTTCGTTTAACAATTTCTCAAGGAGAAGTAAATCTCCTTCTATGTCAATCTCGTGGTGATCAATTTCAGTGGGAACTGAATCACTTCGGAGAAAGGCCTCTTTCTCCTCAAGGATGAAATCACTTCCCTCAAACGGAGTGAGGGAAGGAGAAGAATTAGCGATTATGGGGTGAGAAGAAGAAATGGGATTGCCACTTGTAGAATCATCATCATAACCAAGGATTTCCTGAGCATACTCCTTAGATGCAATGTCAATGATATCAATTCGGTTGACCATTTCAGCATCAGAAGTCGAGGAGTATCTCGAGGTTTGATCAAGGTTGAACATTATAGCTTCAGTGCCAACTCGTAACGTGATTTCCTCATCGAAAACATCGATCAATGCACGACTCGTCCTTAAGAATCCCCTCCCAAGAATGAGAGGAACTCTTGGATCTGCATCGAAATCAACTACAACAAAGTCTGCCGGAAAATGGAACTTTCCCACTCTTACAAATACGTCCTCAGCAATACCGAGGGGACGTGAAATTGAACGGTCTGCAAGCTCGAGAGTCATGCATGTGGGACTAAGTTCCTGAAGAGAGAGCTCTTTCCAGACTGAGTAGGGCATTAAGTTGATGCTTGCACCAAGATCGGCCAAGGCAAAGCATTCAACCATCCCAGGGAAAATACATGGTATTAGAAATCTCCCGGGGTCTCCTAGCTTCTTGGGAAGCTGTTTCAACAGAATTGCAGAGCAGTTCTCATTGAGTGGAGTTCTTGCCATCTCACACAGTTTCTCTTTAGTGCTCAATAGGTTTTTGATTGTCGATGCGAATTTGGGCATTAAAAGAAGAGCATCCGCAAAACTAATATCAAAGTGTAGATCTTGGAAAATTTGGAAAATTTTTTCCATCTGATGATTAGCTTTTTGGCGGAGCTTTTGGTCTTGCAATTGTGAGGGATATGGAATCGATGGTTTTGGGTTGGATTTTGGAATTTCAACAGGACCTTCAGGAGTTTCAAACACGACTCTTTTTGGAGGAGTTGGGACAGGGACAACTGGAGGAGGGATGTCATTGGTACCTCCGTTATTAGTAGGAAGTACCGTATCCGTAGTATCCTCAGTGTCACATTCCTCTACCTGAATAGGAGAAGAGGTAGATGGAGTCGTGGGTCCTTGATAAGAATTTCCACTTCTTGTTGTGATCGCTTTAACATCGCCCCTCGGATTCGCGATCGTATTGCTGGGTAATGTACCCGAGCTCGAGGGTCGATCATTTAAAAATTTCTTAATCTCAGAGATATTGCTGATCAACAACTTGTTCAGTTCATCTTGGGATTTCATAAACTGTTTTAGTAACTCATCGGATGATGGTCGAGTAGGAACAACGGCAAGATTCTGATTTTGAGGCCTGTTGTTTTGGAAATTCCCTTGATTCTGATTGTTATGGAAATTGTTTCCTTGTTGAGAATTACCCTGTTGGTAATTGTTTTGACCTTGATTACGGTTATAATTCCCTTGGTTTTGATTTTGGTGAACCTGGTTTTGACCAGCGTTGAAATTCCCTTGGTTGTTAAAACCTTGGTTCATTCGGTTCTGGTTCTGATTCTGGTTAAAATTCTGGTTCCTGTTTTGAGACTGATTAAACCCTGGTGGTCCAAGATAGTTATTAGAACGGTAGCTCAAAAGGTTTCGGTCTCCTTGCGGTTGGTAAGAATTACCTCCCGTGTTATAGGAACCTTGAGCTGCGTACACGTTTTCACGAGCTAAGCCACCGGAGGCTGGGCACTCTGTGTACGGATGTGGACCACCGCAAGTTTCACAACTTGGGTTGACAACTTTGACTTGATTAGGATTTGTCTGATGGATACGCAAAACTGCTGTAGACAAATCATCGAGCTTTTTAGCTAGGATTGATATCTCATTGCTTGCTGGAGTGACTGATTTACATGAGTCATTCCTCTCGGCAGAGGAGTCCCAAAAATTATGATGGGCAGTCATGTTCTCGATTAAGTCATAGCACTCTTCAGGGGTCCTTTTCATAAAGGTTCCCCCAGCAGCATCATTGATGGTGTCCCGATGGCGAAGAGTCAAACCATTATAGAAGGTGTCAATAATGGTGACAAGAAGCATATTATGGTTGGGACATCGATCAATGGAGAGTTTGTAGCGTTCCCAAGCCTCGAATAAAGACTCTTCGGGAAGCTGTCTGAAGTTGCTGATATCATTTCTCAGTTTTGTGACCATAGATGGTGGAAAGTATTTGGCCAGAAATTTTGAAAATCATCTCATCAAAAGTGTGGAACGAATTCTTTGGAAGTCGATCGAACCAGGAAGTCGCATGATGAGTGAGGGAATAGGGAAAGAGGTACAAACGTAGGCCGTCGTCGATGATGCCATTTTGTTTCATGCTCTGGGTGACAGTTAAAAATTTGTCGAGATGCCTGTTGGCATCGTCACCCGGCAATCCATGGAACTGGCACGAATTCTGGATTTGTTGTATCATGTGGTGTTTTAATCCAAAGTCCGTGGCTCCGATACTGAGTGGTGCAATGGGTCCACCCCTCCCTTGCATGGTAGGTTGACACAGTTCCTCCATTGTTCGGGTGTCAGGAACTGGTTCCTCTTTGGGAGGGAATGGGGGCTCGTCGTTCATTTTTAAAGGTTGCTTTTCTTCAACAGTACGTAACTTAGTTACGTTTTTCGGTTTATTACGCTTTGTTTGCGAACGAGTGCGCATGCACTAAAAACGGTATCAATCAAAACAAGACAGAGGCAAAACCACAGTGAACTTAAATCCACTAATCACAGATGAAAAACTCCTTTAAAAAAGGTACACTATTCACAAGGATATAATGGCAAGTTTTTATCTTATGATTAGGAACTTATTTTGAATGTATTAATTTATTCACAATAAAACAAAATGTTTTTGGCTTTTCGTGTATGGGTTAAAACTGGGATAATATTTTTGGAATCGATTCGTTAACCGAAATCGTTCCTTTAAAATCACTCGCAGGCTGGCGGGAGGAAGCAAATAGTTTTCCTCTTCAGTTCGCAATTTAATGTCAGAACTTACCTTAAACCAACTGTACAGGTTGTGATTTAAAGAAAACGAAGTAATTTAACTTCACGATTGATTTTGTTGTTTATTTAATTTTTTTTGGTGTTTTTAACACTTTATGAAAAGTGCTAGTGTACTTTTTGATATGATTATAACTTTTACAAAATGGGTGGTATTTGTACAATGACGGCTTTGAAATCCACTAAACCTAAAAACGTTTTGAAACACGCAACAACCTCCCCGGCAGCAGCGCCAAATTTTGGCCCCTCCCAAACCAACCAGTCAACCGTGTGCAGCTGATAGGCCCACCTGGGAGAAAAAGTCAGGTATTAAAATCCGTGGAAGTACAGGGAAATCCCCGTGTCGTTAAGTCCCGACGAGATTGAAATTGAGTTTGAAAACGTTAGTGGGAATGAGTGGTACTGAGGACAGTAACAAAGATGATTTTGATTTGATTTATACTACTGGAATTATTTGGAAACAGTATATAACAAGCACAGTAAACAGATATGTATACACGTAAGCAGTTTGCAAATCAGATACGTACGCGTGCTAAGAAAAAGGTGAGTTTTAAACTAATTTAAACTACAGGGGGTGCAAGTGAAAATTTGATAAACTTAATATTAAAAGAAAATTTAATTAAAAAGAAAATATTTATTAGATTATTTTATTACTAATTAATTAAATAAAACTATTTAAAATCTAATTTAAATTAAACTAAAAATTATAAAGATTACAAATTAAACTAAAAACTTGCAAAACTATTTTCTAAACCTTAATTAGAACTTGAAGAAAGTATAAAAATTAAAAAGAAATATTTTTGTCTTTTTATGGGTTTTCTATTAATTAAAAACTAATTATATTAATTAAACTATTTAAACTATTTTAAATTACTAATAGTACCTAAATGACTTAAAACAAATTCTGAGAAAATTTATAAAATTAATTAACTACCTCAGGAATCCTAAAAAATTATAAAAAGTCACTAAAAATTATATTTAGACTACTTTACTAATTTTTATTCTAATTATTAATTAATATCTAATTAAACTAAATTAATTAAGGAAATTAGAATATGAACAGTGGAATTTTAAGAATATATTTTCTAAAAGTCTTAAATGATTTATGAAACCTAGAAAAATTATAAAAACCTGCTTTTGCTAATTAAAATCTAAGAAAACTATTTAATTACTAATATTGCCTAATTGATTATTATAACTATTTCTAATTCTAATAATTAGTAAACTGATAAAGAAAAATCTAATAAAATTATTACAAATACTTAAAGGTGACAGGAAATTAATAAAATTATGAAAATGACAGATTACTTATTAATAAGCTAAAAAGAAAATTAAAAAGATAGAATCTATTAAATAGAAGCTATCACTATAATTAAAGTTGGCTTTTTCTGGTTTTTCTTTTGTAAAACTATTAAAATACTTAAAATAAGAAACTTTTACAAAGACAACTACTTTGGAACCTCAGAATAAGCACTGAGAGTGCTTATTTGCTTATACAGTTGACTAGAGTTGACCACACAAAGAAATAAGCTAAGTTGGGGCTAAGTGGTGTCCACACTGGTTAAATCAGATACACATAAGTTGTTTTGACTTATTTAAACTAGATTTGATGAGATAAGCTCAGGGGATAAGCTAAAAAGCTACAATAAGCAACTGCTTATTTGGTTTCTGGGTCAGAAATGGGACAGAGTTTTGATGCAAAACTAAGTGGGGTCCACTGGTCTAATGGTCAAACTAAGGGTCAACTTTCAAACACTGGTAGGAGGGGGTTTGTAAGAACCAAAGTATGAGGTGTGGGACCCACTGGGGTAACCACAAATCACCACAAAAGTTGGGTGGGTGAAATAGGGTCTGAGTGCACAGGGCACTGGGTCGCCCTGCAGTCCACTTTCAGCTCTTGCACAAGCTTGAGAAAGGATCTTAAAAATCAAATAAGCTTTGATTCCTAGAGTTTAGGTGGTAGATTATAAGCACAAGAAGTTTCAAGCTCTAAATTAGCTCCCTAAATTCTAGAAAAATCACCCAAGTTTTGAGAAATCTGAGAGCAACACAATTTGACTTTATTGAATGATGAACTAACTTTGACTTTGATGAACTTCTGATTGATCCTAATTATTTAATAAGTTGTTATAAGCTAATATTAAGTTAAATTAAGCTAGGTGACTAACTTATGAGATGATGTGATGAGATTTGGACTCAAATTCCACCACAGTTAACTGTGGTGATGAATTGAGTGTGATTTTGACTTTTAACCAACTGAGACTTGAATATTTTTGTTTTTCTGAGCTAATATTACACTATATGACTTAAAGCAAGCAACAACAATAACTCAAACCACTTTTAGCACAGATGAACAACCTGATCCAAACACACCTTATACTAGACTGTTTTGTGATTTTTTTAATAAAATGCTTGAAGAGCTTATGCAACTGAACCACAATAGCTTATTATGTTATATTAGATCTTAATAAGTGCTTAGAAACAGAAAATGACCACAAATACACACTAATACTAATTATGCTATGTTGACTGTGAAACTTTTATATTTTAGCAACTAGAAATTCCAACAAACAAGATACCAATTTTATGTTATATTATCACTAATTAAGACTGAATAAGCATTAAGCAACTGAAAAAAAAGAAATGAACAAGGCTATAGTATAAAGACAAATATGAGATTTTTGATAACTTACAATAAGCTTTCCTGCTCAAACCATGAACCAAGAACAATCCTATAGAATCTCCACAGATTCACTAACCCAAGGCCTTCCAGAATCAACCCTGCTCCTACTTGATGATCACCATAACCAACAATTTTTGATTTATTTCTATTTTTCTTATTTTTTTTGTGATTTATGAGTTTCTATATTATAACTGATTTAAAGGTTTCTAAAAGCTTTTATGAGCTTTCTGAGGAGCTTATATAAGCTTATTAATCCATATAATCTAACAATAACAACAATTGAGCTTTTGAAATTTAAGAAATTGAAACTTAAATTGCATAAGATTGAACAACCAAAGAAACTTGAAATTTATTACTTGGAAAGAGTTACAATACACTAAATATGCTTAGAACACTGCTTAAAAGCTTAGGTTTACACTAGAAACTTGAAATTGCATTAAACGACATACACTTAAAAAATAAACTAGATAGATGACTCCTTTGCTTCTCTTTCCTTTTATAAGCTCCAATTAGGGTTCCAGGTGTGACTTTGAGCTTTTCCCACTTCAATCTTGGCCGTCAATTTCTCTGAATCAATCTCATCCGTTTAAATGAAAATTGGCGCCAAAGTCTTCCAAGTTAACTTGGGGCCAAAGGTGATCAATTAAAGTTTTTTGGGAGTATGTGGAGGTGTCAGGGGGCAAAGGGGAAGGTTTGGGGGCAAGTTGGGTTGATATGTAAGAAAACAGAGGATAAGGCATGGTTTGGGGTGAAAGATTGTGGGAATTGCATTTAATGAAGTGTGGTATTGCTGTGAGGTGGAAAGGAGGATTAGGGGGAGTAAGGGGTGAGGTGGAGATGAGAAAACCATGGTGGTATTGGGTGAAGCAGGCTGTGGTGAGGGTGGTGAATAGTGTTTCTGGTTTTGGCGGTATTGGGGGAGGTCAACGGGGTCAAACCCCGTATTATAAAAAAGAGTTGGGCTGATGGTGTTTTGGGCTTAGGGAAAAGAGTGGGCTGGGTGAGGGTTGTGTTTGTTTTTGTTCGGTTTAGTATATTGGGTCCGGTTTGGTTTGTATGTTTATTAAGCCCAAGGACCAATTTTGTATTTTCTGAATTTATGAAGGGCTGAACATGTAATTTTCTCATAGTTATCATAAGGACCATTTACGCCATAGATGAATAGTACAAGGGTTTTCTTTGATAATTCTAATTTTTGAAACCCAGGGATTAATTTTGACATTTTTCAAACTTGAGGGACCAAAGTTGTCATTTTGTAATTTTTAACTTTAAAGGACTAAACTTGACAACTTATGAATCCCTAAGGACCTTGAATGATTTTGTACATGTTTTAATTTACCAGGGACTAGTTTTGCCAATTTTTCAAAGTTCAGGGACTGAAACTGTAATTTATGTGAAATATGTTGTTTTTCATCAGTTTTCAATCCTTTTTCAATTGTAACTCATAAAAACATAATTTATTGATATTTCATATGTTTTGATGCATATCTGTATGTTTTCAGCTGTTTTTGTAGTCTAAATGTGACAGAAATGATGAGTATTTAGACACTCATCAGTGATATATAGGCATCCAAGATTATGGGGGTGAATGTTGGGTAATCTTGATGGGCCAAGTATGTGGGTCCCAGTAATGTTGAATATAAAAGTTGATATGGTCCATGATGGTTTGACCGAACTTTATGGAGCACTAGTACGTTGGTCAACAATTTACAAGTAGTAGCTAGTTTGTATAGGTTGTGGAGACCGGAGATCATGCACCACGTTCTATTATATTAGTTTCTTAGTTTTAGTATTGATAGAATAGTGTGTTGCAACTTGCAAGCAGTGACGTACGTGTATCAGTTTTCCCTTTAATATAATAAACACACTGAAAAGTGAAAACCCATTTGCTGTTTTGATTGGTGTTTGTGGGTGTGACTTCGGGTTCGAGGGAGGGACTGATAACCTTCATACTTCTTTCATTTTTTTTATTTATTCAGATTTTTATGAAACGGTGATATTGTAAAACCAACCGTGATATTAAGCTTCTTTACATGTAAAAATTTACGGTTATATTAACAATATTATTAAAAAAGAAAAAAAGAAAAGAAAAAATAGGTTTCTGTGATATTAAAATATGTTATTGTGATATTAAATTTTTTATTAAAAGTTTTTGTGATATCAAGATCTGATCTTGACGTTTTGTCAAAGATCAAGGATCTGATCTTGACTTTTGTATCAGTCGCTAATATCACCATACCATTAACCATGAAAACGATTTGCTTTTGATTTTTTTCTGCGATTCTTAATAATTTATTGTCCTCTTCTAGGAAAAGGACATAAATCCAGACTACTATAAAATCACCTTCACCTTTTTCCTTTCGTAAGAGCTTAGGTAAATACCGAGCTCAAGTCAATGTGGTACCCCCGTTGGTCTTAATGGTTGTAAGTGTGTCGTCAAGTGTTAAAGTATATGTTATGGTAGTAGAAGTAATTGATTCGTCGAACGGTATGTCATAACATGGGTCAGATGTTTATGGCCATGTTTAAAGGGGTGTTTCGATTAATGTATGTTTGTACCCGACGGGAAAACCCAAAACCCGAACTAATTGGGGCGGGCGGGGCATGTTAATCGGGTTACGTTGCGGGTTTGGGGATTAAACGGAGGTTTAAATCGGGTTTGGGGCGGGGAGCAGGGAATCCTCGCCCGCCCCGTCCCACCCGATTAATATGTACAGATATAAACATATATCTATACCTATGTACGTAACTACGTACACTACAAGAAAAAGTGCCTATAGTGACCAAAACTTAGTGCCGACTTTTTTTTGGTCACTATTTGGGCAAAATAGTGACCATATAATAAATGGACACTAATATTTGGTCATTCGTAAACAGTTAGTCACGAAGCTCAAAAGTGGTCATTAATCTCGTCACTATACTTATACGATATTTTTCGGTATAAAAAGTGACGAACATTCTTGGTCACTAAATTTTTAAAAGGTTAATGACGAAAAATGTTTGTTTAAGCTTATATGTGGTTTATTAGCTTATTTGTGTTTCAGCTTATATCATAGTAGGGATGGTGCGGATTAATATCATAGTAAAATAAAAAAAAAAAATTCAAAAAATCTGTAAAAATAATAAAAAGATACGGAACAAAAAATTATTAAAATCGATGACAAAAGTTGGAAAAAGAATCGATTTAATGGTTAAAAGGTATTATGATACTATGATTTTTTTAATATCACTGTAACACTCATACTTATGTTTTGATTTTTTTAATATCACCGTAAGTTCACTAGATGAAGTGATAAACACACTGAAAAGTGATAACCCATTTGCTGTTTTGATTGGTGTTTGTGGATGTGACTTCGGGTTCGAAGGAGGGATAGTTAATTTAGGGTCTGAGCAATTTTTTTTATTACTATTATTTATTTATTTATTTTTTAGCTGTCCAGTAGTTAATAGCTTAGGTGTCTAGTTAATTTAGGTGACTTTTACCGGGTCAGCATGTTCGTTGTTTCCATGCTTCTAGCTGGATTAAGGTATGGGGGCTCCGGAATGGACTGGCGTATATGACGTACTCCTACCGGACCTCGGAAATGTGGGGGTCTTGGCACCTCTAACCTCGCCATGCTAACGAAATGGTGGTGTTGTTTCCACACAGATTCAAACTCACTAGTTTGGAAACAAATAATTACGTCTCTATTTATGGGAAGCAAGGAGGGTTAGCCCTTGGACAACAATTATTGGTCTCAAGTTAACACTGTAACACCCCCAAATTTGGGATACGCAGCGGAATTAAAGCTGGGTGTTACTCGACGGTACAACAGTTATAATAATAGAAAACAATCTCTAATTGAGTTGTTTTAATGATTTTATTATTCAAATATCAGAGTTTACAAAATGAGGTCCCAGTAGGTTTATAACTTGTTAAATACTTTATCAAAGAATAATAAAATCTTAGCCTTCCTTCCGTATCCATGCCCTTCCATGCCATCCTTGCTTGTTATGGACCTGAGATAAACATGCTAAAAAGTCAACACAACGGTTGAGTGAATTCACAGCGTTTGTAAATAAGTAATAGTTTGAACACAAGTCAAATAGTTATAAAACAACGTATTGCAGCGTAGCATATTGCACTAAGTCTCATGACACGCAAACCTTAACAGTTTGGACATTATAGTAATGAGCTATAATGTAAAGTTACCGACATTATAATAATAATGTAGGTAATAATGCCCTCGAGCAGGAGCTTGCCAACTTCCCGGTTTTACTTCAAATATAGTACATTTGGTTACCTATCCGGCTAACACAAATGGGGACGTCAATTCCAATAGATCTATTCACTATATTCGCGTTCACTCGCAAGTGATTAATGGCTCATGATATGAGGGTTTTTTAGTGGCAACACAGCTAACTTAGGCAATACCAGATCAGGATAGCATACAGAAAAATACTTGTGTTCGGTTTTGTAGCATGTATCTCCCCACAAGTTTGAAAAACAGTATAAAAATAGTGGGACTATGAACTCACGGTAATCCATAAAAGTTTGTGAAAGTAAAAATAGTTAGAGCATGTATCTCCCCCAAAAGTAATTCAAACGTATAAAATAGGGGCTAGTGAACTCACCTGAGCAGTCTGGATGGAAAACAAAGTTAAATGAAGTTGATAAACGTCTCCGGCTTGAAACCTGATTTATTAGGTCAAGTTTTTAGTAATTGCTTCTGATTATATAAGTTTTTCAATGTTCGTTTCGTTTTAGTTTAATGGTTAAATATTTTATTGAACCAATATGTAGTTTCAAAAATATTATTCTATTATATTTTCTTATCTGTAAGATTTGGTTCCGTCCGTTCGTTAAATGGATACTCGTTTGTTAGTTACGGTACAAAACATGTTTTAGGTTTACTTTCCAAACCCTAATAATAATAATAATAATAATAATAATAATAATAATAATAATATTAAATAATTAATTAGGGTTTACAATATTTTCATTTTAGACCCTCAAGTTTTTAAAGTTGACAAATTTTACCCTTGAACTATATAAAAATGGCAACTTTTACCCTTGAACTTTGGTCAATTGACATTTTCTACCCTTAACCTTAAGTTTATTTTATTTCAAGTCCAAAATATAAAATTATTTATAGTTTTGGCAATATATACCCCTCATGCAAATATAACTTACAGCCGATGTCCTTTTTCAATGAAAACGCATTTTTAGCCACGAAAATAAATCCAACTTTCTACGACTCCTTTATATAAGTTTAAAACAGGTTTATAAATAATTTTCATCAGCTTATCTACTTATAATGTTAGCTTATTTGTTCTAAATAATCAAAAGAAAAGTTTATAAAACGGATTTTTCGACCAAAAGTGAGCTTAATTATACACGAGACATGAAGAGGTTTCTACTACGTTATTGTTCCTTTTAGTAGTCTACTAGGAGGTCTTCTTATAGGTTCAAACTATAGGTTCTAACGTATTACGGTTTGCTCACAACGAGTCACTAAAGTGGAGCGTATAAAACTGTTTTTATGAAATAGAAACTAAGAATATTAAAAGCTGATTTTCAGGTTCGACACCCATAAGTATGGCTGAATAAAAACGAAACCTTTCAATGAAAATGAAAAGTGTTTGTTCCAGGTTAATCTATGCCATGAGGTCTCTATTTCCACCAAGTTTCATAATTTATCAAGCTCGTTTACTATTCGAAATTAAGCACACAAAACTGAGGTCTGCTGTTGCCTTTTCTAAAAATCAGTTCTGAATTTAAATAAAAACATCGTTCGTTATACGTTTTTATGACTCGTGGTCTAAAGAGTTTTTGAAGAAAACGACGATCCGGACAACTTTCATGTTTTAAGTTTTTGACGAAACGGACCAGAAAGGCCTCGTTCCGCGTGATTTACGTTGCTGTAACAGAAACTTTGTTGACAGCTTTTCGGCAAGTTTTTGGTAATTTCATTTGGCTGTATCTTTTGACTCGTGTACTCGTTTTGGGTGATTCAAAAGCCTAGATTCTCGTTTTTATTTCTCCTAACTGATTGCTAAGTTTATACATGCTCATTTTGTGGGAAACGGTGAACACTTTTATTTATAAAATCAGATTAAAATAAATAACAGAAATTAAATAACAAGAAAATAATTACAGAAAATCTGGAAAAAGCTGACCTCTGTCTCAAAAACTGAATGATAATCGTTTATTATATAGGCTAAACCTATCTTGGTCACCAAGATAAAATATTAGCTCCAAAATAAACGATTTACAAATCTGTTTAAATAAAACTGATTTCCAAAGAAACTCAACAAGGTCTCGATAGAAAACAGTTTATAAATCTGTTAAAATAATTAATCCGATTTTAACAATGTGTTTAAATTCGGTTAAACCGAATCTGTTTTAAGACTGTGGGAAACGGTGTACACTTTTATTAATAAAATCAGATTACAATAAAATAAAATTAACAGAATGTAAATAACAGAAAATAAAATACAGACAGAATGGAGTAGAAGCAGAAGACAGACACTATATAACGTAAATTAAATGAAAGCAGTAAACGCACGAGGCTCGTGTTAGACACGATTCCCTTAAAACAGATTCGCCGTCTGTTTCCCAGGGTACAACGTACTAAGCTGTTGTACAGCCGGACCTGACTAACCTTGCCTGAAAGATCACGTAAACTTGTGTGCTTCTGATCGACGAGAGTGGTGGAATTCGTATGGCAAGAGCTGTGTTTTATTCTGTGTCTCAAAACCGAATGAGATGGGTTTAATTTATAGGGAATACTTGTCTTGGTCACCAAGACAGAATTTCTATTAAACTTTAACCCGATTTGCAAATCTGTTATTCAATAAACACGATTTGCATATCTTTTATTTACACAACAATATATTCTGTAAACTTTGTCCACAAGTTTGAAATCTATTCCTAAAATAGACTAACAGAAACTGGAAAGAAAGACCCCCGAATCTGCAGCAAAAAGATACGCACGTAGGCGAGATTTCGGAGCTGCATTCGTGTCCGCAGGTCGCGCGGCCCCGCATGAGTTCAGAAGCTTCGAACCTATTTGGCCCAGAAATCCTGAAATCTGCACCCCCCCCTGCGCGCGCGCACGTAGGAGTGGGAGCATAGCTCATCTAAAGGAATTTGGAAGCAAATACCAACTATTCCTTATAAACAAGTATTCACTTCTTGTTTTGGGCGATGTGGGACTTTTCCATTTTTGTGTTTCACGTGCCTCACTTTGAGACACGATATCTCATTCATCTTAGCTCTATTTTGGACATACTTTAGCTTGTTACAAAGCTCTCTTGGAGGAGAACAGAACGCCCCCAAGAAACATAAATATATGTAACATATACATATATTAAATTATGTCCAAAGTTTGCAAATACCACTTTGCAAAACTCATTTTCCAACACATTTAACTGACCCTTTTGTAGATTAAAGCTTGTATTAAAAGTTATTTCACAAAGGGTGTTTGTTTGCTCGACCAAAACAGAAAAAGAAAAGAAAAGATCAAAATGGTTTTATCCTAAGCTCGTTACTAAGCTACTGTAACAGAAATTTGGTACTAATAAATGTATACAAAAGAGCTAGATGGGTGATGAAGATACTTACTTAGTTATGGTGCTAGTAGAGATGAGCTTTTGGACAATGAAAATTGAAATGAAAGCTACACTATCTCCGCTTATTGCTTCTTCTAATACTCCTTCCTAAACTTTTATGTAGTTATGTAGGATCAATAGATTAAGTACACATGGTTACTAAGCATTGATTTTTAGCAGGTTGTGATAAAATAGATAGCTAATGTTCGACTTATATAGCAGAGAGGTTGAAAGGATTCTTGAAGGTACTAGCTCATCATGTAATGTTTGTAGGAGACAATATGATGTGTAGTTCTTCCCTAATCTGCCAAATGAAAGGCTCGTATGATGATTTGAAAAACAATGAGGTGGTAACTTCCTTAACCATGTAATTTACCTACAACATTTGACCAAGGGTAAATATTTAGTAAACATGCGTATGTGTTTTTATGAGAATCTAGAAGAAACTCCATGGTTAGGGTGATTACATGTGGTACTTTAGAAGTCACTTAGTTTGCTTCTAGAGTAATTCGAACCATGGTGTATTTGATGATCAATTATGCTTAAGTCTTTGTTCCTAGGGCTTATAGATAAGTACCATGAGTTAAATGATATAATGTATCTAATTTAGAGTTTAGTTAGTGTAGAAATTCGTTATAGGTTGATTTGATTAAGTTTAATATCAAATTGTACAAGAAAATAAAATATATGTCGAATTTTGCTTCAAGGGTGGTACCCTAGGCTTATGAGGATTGTACTAGGATTTAAGGATTATAGAAAATATATTTTTAGTATTTAGTAAAGTTAATATAAGTTAGTTTATTTAAGTGTTAAATAAATATATAGTTTTTAGAGTTTATGCAATAGGAACTTGTACTATAGGTTTAGGGACTTGTACTTTGGTTTATTAAATATAGGAAACATGTTTTAAGTCTTGTGCATGAAATACTTGTATAATGTGTTTTGAAAAGAGGTACACTGAGGTTTATAATATTATGATGACTTGTACCTTAGCTTGATAAACTTGTACTCTTATATTTTATAGAAATCTTGTACACACTAATTAGGGTTTGTGATTTTATCACATAAAATCATAGTTTTGGAAAATTAGGGTTTTAATCGGGATATAACGTTAGGTCAGGGTTTTGTGCTTTAGAAACTTATACATTAGATTTAGAGTATCGTACTTTAGAGTTTATGATTTATTTAAAATCATAGTTATAATAACATAGGGTTCGGGAAAATTCTTATAGATAGAAATCGTTTAAGTTGAACGTTTATTAAAATAACTAAAGTGGTAAATAAAAGTTGAAAATTTTGATACTTGACATAAATAAAATATTTATTCAAAATGAACCTAGATGAACTCGTTTATTTAAAATGTGAGTTATGTGATCTTAGTTGATTGTTATGATAACGTTTTAAAAAAAATTAGACGTGGAAAAATGAATAAGTATTAATTTAATTAAGTGGAAATTTACCGGTGGTTACAGTCTCACCCCCTTAACGGAATCTCGTCCCGAGATTCAGTGTATGTTAGGTTTTAAATTGATGAGGACGAATTGTCTAATTTATGAAAACTTATAATTTAGAACTACACATGTAAATATTATTTCGAAAGTCATATAAACTTAAGAAAATTTATTTTAAATGAAGATTGTTATTTATAAAATTTTATCCTGTTTCAGTAATTATCCTTGAAAATATCCTGATTTCAAATTTCCCATTTTGTAAAAATCATTTTTTTTACATCGAAAAACTGTCTCTTAAAAATTTTAGATGAAAACTTGATGAATGTAAAGAAAATTTTTAAATTTAACTTTTGTAGATGGTGAATTCGTTTGTTCCTTAGTAAAAATTTTAAATTTTCAAACGTTCATGAATAGTGTTCCAACAGTCATGAATAGTAAATTCTAACGGTCATGAATAGTGAATTCCAACGGCTAGTTTTTGATTCCATAAATACCCCATTTCAATCCTCATTCTTTCCTACTAACCTTTCCATCTATAATTCTTACAAAATGCCGCATCCTATTACTATTATTGCGATCGTGTACGTTGTTACTACTTCTATCTACATGACCTATGTTCCAGAAGAAGATTATGCATTATTGGCCGGGATTTTAGCGTTTCTTATACCACTCTTGGTTCTAGTAATTGTTATCGATGAGGTTTGGAAGTAATAGACAATATCGTGGTAGGAGCGTTGAAATAAATTTTCTATGTAATCTTTAGTGGATGTGTAATAAAATTTTGGTTGTTTTATGTATAAAATCATGTTTTGCGTTGATAATTCGTTTATTGTACAAAATATTCAAGGTATTATATCCAGTCGTAGTTCTCGTTCTCGTAGGTGTAGTTGTGTTCTTTTATTAGATTGATGAATCAACTAATTGGCGATTATATTCCTTATTTGGTGGTTTTTGTAACATTAGTATTACCGATGCTAATTATATTGTTATGTATTAATATTCATGGGTTCTAATGAAATTTTATGTTATTCGTATTTTATGAATTTTAGTGATCCTCGGATTTTATACTCATGTTATTTCAGATACAATTAAGCCCACTTATTTATAATTCATTATTTACATAGCGAGGCGTCCCAAAACAATGTAAATAAAGAAATATAAACTTATGGTTCAGTGATTCATAATTTCTTTATTTAAATAAAAAGGCGTCCCAATTCATTCAAATAAAGACATTGCAAATCATCCTACTTAAGAATTTCTGACTTAACATTCGTAATTTAACCGATGAGTTAGGTATTCTGGGAGTACGGAGAGAGTATTTACACTTATTTTTGGATATGGGAGTAAGATAATCAAGATAAGTCGACATAGTTTTTAAAATAGTGGAGAGTATGTTTTTTTTTAACGTAAACAGGGTAAGAATTTTGCAAACCACAATGTCTTAGGAAGGTTTTGTAAATGTTGAAAATATTGAAGTAGATACATGCTCAGGGAAATAGGATTAAAACGTAATGCCTTAGAATAGGCATCTAGAGATATGTTTATTTGTATAAAGTGATCAGAAGTATTTCGTAAATGTATATACCAGTTTACTAAAGTTTTTGAGTAACATAATTACCTGAAAGTCACATAATCATCTGGAGGATGGAAGGCACGGACAACGAAAGGCTATAAAATATTTTTGTGAAAAAGTGGTTATAGTTCGGATCTCAATTAGACCCGTTTCTCTATAACTATAGCTCTGATACCAATCTGTAACACCCCCAAATTTGGGATACGCAGCGGAATTAAAGCTGGGTGTTACTCGACGGTACAACAGTTATAATAATAGAAAACAATCTCTAATTGAGTTGTTTTAATGATTTTATTATTCAAATATCAGAGTTTACAAAATGAGGTCCCAGTAGGTTTATAACTTGTTAAATACTTTATCAAAGAATAATAAAATCTTAGCCTTCCTTCCGTATCCATGCCCTTCCATGCCATCCTTGCTTGTTATGGACCTGAGATAAACATGCTAAAAAGTCAACACAACGGTTGAGTGAATTCACAGCGTTTGTAAATAAGTAATAGTTTGAACACAAGTCAAATAGTTATAAAACGACGTATTGCAGCGTAGCATATTGCACTAAGTCTCATGACACGCAAACCTTAACAGTTTGGACATTATAGTAATGAGCTATAATGTAAAGTTACCGACATTATAATAATAATGTAGGTAATAATGCCCTCGAGCAGGAGCTTGCCAACTTCCCGGTTTTACTTCAAATATAGTACATTTGGTTACCTATCCGGCTAACACAAATGGGGACGTCAATTCCAATAGATCTATTCACTATATTCGCGTTCACTCGCAAGTGATTAATGGCTCATGATATGAGGGTCTTTTAGTGGCAACACAGCTAACTTAGGCAATACCAGATCAGGATAGCATACAGAAAAATACTTGTGTTCGGTTTTGTAGCATGTATCTCCCCACAAGTTTGAAAAACAGTATAAAAATAGTGGGACTATGAACTCACGGTAATCCATAAAAGTTTGTGAAAGTAAAAATAGTTAGAGCATGTATCTCCCCCAAAAGTAATTCAAACGTATAAAATAGGGGCTAGTGAACTCACCTGAGCAGTCTGGATGGAAAACAAAGTTAAATGAAGTTGATAAACGTCTCCGGCTTGAAACCTGATTTATTAGGTCAAGTTTTTAGTAATTGCTTCTGATTATATAAGTTTTTCAATGTTCGTTTCGTTTTAGTTTAATGGTTAAATATTTTATTGAACCAATATGTAGTTTCAAAAATATTATTCTATTATATTTTCTTATCTGTAAGATTTGGTTCCGTCCGTTCGTTAAATGGATACTCGTTTGTTAGTTACGGTACAAAACATGTTTTAGGTTTACTTTCCAAACCCTAATAATAATAATAATAATAATAATAATAATAATAATAATAATAAATAATTAATTAGGGTTTACAATATTTTCATTTTAGACCCTCAAGTTTTTAAAGTTGACAAATTTTACCCTTGAACTATATAAAAATGGCAACTTTTACCCTTGAACTTTGGTCAATTGACATTTTCTACCCTTAACCTTAAGTTTATTTTATTTCAAGTCCAAAATAAAAAATTATTTATAGTTTTGGCAATATATACCCCTCATGCAAATATAACTTACAGCCGATGTCCTTTTTCAATGAAAACGCATTTTTAGCCACGAAAATAAATCCAACTTTCTACGACTCCTTTATATAAGTTTAAAACAGGTTTATAAATAATTTTCATCAGCTTATCTTAACTACTTATAATGGAGATTTGGTCAACTTGAGTCAAATGTGAAAAACTGAATTTTGCCTTAATACCAAAACTGCCCTTCACCTACTCCATATAAAAATGAAAGCAACAATAAAACACACACAAAAATACACGCACCACACTTTTCTTTTTTCTTTCTTCTCTTTCTTCTCTAACCTAAAACAAACCTATCTCTCACTATACAAACAACAGCCGCCACCGCCATCGTCACCTCATCTGCCGAAATTGCCACCATCTTTCGAGGGGTTAGGTGGTTTCAGGTAGTTAGGGTTGCGTTTTTGGTGGTTTCGGTTGTCCATAGCCAGTTAGCCACCATCAACGAAACAGCCAACACCGAGCTTCCCACCACCGAGACCCGACAGCACTGAAACCTCTACTTCTTTGAAGGGTTTTTCAAATTTTGGGTATCTTTTTATTTTTACTTTTTATAGATCTATGTATTCTTCAAGTTTAAAGGTTCTTTTCTATATAGACATATATATATTTCTTACTTTTTTGAGTTTTTTTTGTACAGATCTATTTTATTTTTTATAAATTTGAGTTGCCATAACATTTTTAATTTTTTTTTGTAGATTCGTTGTTGTCACCGCCGCCGTCGCCTGAATCTACAGTCTTCGTTTCGTCTCAGGAAACTGCTTCAGTTTATTTTTGAATTTTGTTTTAATTTCTTGGTGAATTTGTTTCCAAAAGAGCACAGTTATGGTACTAAAAATGACACTTTTTACTAATCTATTAAATTGGTGTTCGGTTGGTGGTTTTGTGATAGTTGTTTCTGGTTGTGGTTAACGATGGTAGGTTACTGATATTGCTCAATCAAATGTGTTTTAAGCTTTTTTTTTTTGTCTTTTTTTGTTCAAAAAATTTAGATCTATGAAAAACCCAAGTATGTTTCGATCTGTGTTTTGGACCACATTTTAATGTCTTTTTTTATGACTATTTGACTAACCTTTGAATATTTTGGTCCTACTTTTTTGTTCGTATTCAAAAGAAATATTTATGTGTTCTTATGGGTATTAGATCTGTTGGTTGGGTTTGAAAATGATGTAAATAAAAGTATGGTGTCAAAGATAGTAAATCTACTATGCAACCTTTGTAAGTGTAAACATTCTAAGATCCAAATGAGCATATTTGGTTTGTGCAATTTAATTGAGGTGTTTGTCACGTTTGTGCTATGGTTTTTGAGATTGGGTAATTACGGTTTGTATTGTAATTTTAAGAATCTACAAGGCCTAAGACCTTTTTTTTCATGACCGTTCGTAATATATAAAAATCTATCGCATGACCTTTCAAGTTCGGCGAGAATCTGTTGCTCGCTGCATGTTAGCCGATGGTGACATCGAAATCTGGTAGTGTGTTTAGAAATGACGCTATTTGGGGCTGTTGTGTTTTATTATGATGGATACGGCTATGATGATTTGATGAGTCGTAACTTGGCGGGGCAATAAACAGAGTTGTATTTGAGAATACAACTGGTTTTTGCAGCTAAAGTCAAAATCTGAGCCAAATTTCTGAAAGTTTGAGAATACAACTGGTTTTTGCAGCTAAAGTCAAAATCTGAGCCAAATTTCTGAAAGTTGAAAATTTAACCTTTTTGAAAATTTAAAAAATTGCATTTTGAAATTTTTGAATCGTTTGAATAATCAGTTTTGAATTTTAAAATTTTGAAAAATTAAACTTTTTGAAAATATCAATTTTTGGTATTTCAATTTAAAAAGTTGAAAATCTCGAAATCTTAAAAAGTTATTTTTTGAAAGTTGAAAATCTTGAATTCTTAAAAGTTGAAATTTTGAACTTTTTGAAAGTCGAAACTTTAATTATCTGAACTTAGAGTGCTAGGTGTTGTAACAAATTTTGATAAAGACGTATAGATAAATTTGACAAAACTTATCGCACCCATTTACATTGATGAAAAAACTTATTGCAACACATAAATAAATCTCGAAAGTTGAAAATCTATAAATCTTAAAAAGTTGAAATTTTATACTTTTTGAAAGTCAGAACTTATCGCAACTCATAAATAAATTTCTTAAAGATACTTAAGTTCTTCCCAAAACACCAAGCCAAACACAATCAAAGCGTTTCAACAAATACGTCAAATAAGATAAAGCAACGGTTTCTAGCGGCAGATAATTAACGATTTGTGATATTATGGTACTAGAAAATAGAAATATTATAGTAGAAAGCGACATCTGCTCAAAATATTTGTGATATCGGGTGATGCCATACCATGCATTTGTGGTACTAGAAAATAGAAATATTATAGTTGTTGATGTAACTCGAAAAAATTGTATCCGGTCAAACAAAGTATATAAAAAATGCATGAATGAACAAATATAGATAAGGTGCTTGGAGCCCAACAATATAGAAAATAGTGATAACTGATAACACATGGATGGGTACATTAAAGAATGAAAGCGACATCTTAGACTTACATGGACCAACCTTGAACTTGGTGTAGTTAAATACAGTAATAGTCAATAAATTTAAATAAAGTGAACACTTAAAAATTCAAAAAATTGTATTTGAAGATGCAAGAAAAGATAGCATAAGAATATGGTACTCGAAATACAATATGAAGACTACCTGAAATATATTCCTTCCGTCTTAAATTATAAGTCTATTTTCTTAGTTTTTGATGTCCCAAAATATTTGTCCATTTTTCTTTTCAACCAATCACAAGACACTTTAGTGGAAATTTATTAATTAGTGGAAATTTATTAAACTTTGTGCAAATGAAAAATGAACTTATAATTTGAGACGGAGGGAGTAGCATGCAATGATCAAAATATAGTTTGAAATTTGAAGTTCTTTCCTAAGCATTGATATCATATTACTTAAAATTATGGAATATAATTTACATTTTGCTTCATTTTAAATATATAAGTATTTTCATATTTTGTGCCGCCTTATGCCACGTCATAAAAATGCAAAAGCTTCACGTTAGCCGTTAAGGTGTGAGGCTTGATCATTCCATAACGCCACACCTTGCGCAATTTATAATCTTAGCTAAAACTCTGTATTGAAGTTATGAGAGTTGTTGATGAATGGTATTATAACCTTTTGGTGGCTAAATGTTTATTAAATACAACGCTCGAATCTATTGCTCCATATTATTATAGTTTTAATGGACTATTGTAAATTAAAACGACGCTATTAGAAAAACAATGCAACCAGGCCATCTAAAAACATTGCAACTTAAAACAATATTATCAAAAAATGACTCTCTTATGCTACAAAAGCATTTGTTGACAAAATTAGTTGCTAGAAAAATTTGTTCGAAAATAGATACCGCTGCCATCATGCGCGGCTACTGGGCTAAATACCATTGTCGCTTGGCACAGTTACTCGGCTAGATACAGCTGCCGCTAGGCGCGGGTACTCAGCTAGCTTTGCGATGACTATTAATAAAGCTCAAGGCCAAACAATTCCAAATGTGGGTGTCTATTTGCCCGACTCTGTTTTCTCGCATGGCCAGCTTTATGTGGCATTGTCTAGAGGGATATCCCGTAGAACAACAAAGGTATTGGTTAAACCAGTTAAAGAGTTCCGTCAAGCAGGAATCTACACCTCAAATGTCGTTTATCAAAAAGTTTTACGCGAAGAGTAACGTGTGTTGTTAGTTTTTATCTCATAACTAATGTAATGTTTTACTTTCAGTTTCATTAAATGTTTTTATATGTTGTTTGATAGATGTTAAGAATTTTTTTTAGACTTTAGTTATCGTGTAGTACAACCGTTTGCAATTACATTATGATATGTTCACGTTCTATTTTGAACGCTACACAAAACACTCACCACAATATCACAAATCGTTAATTATCTGCCGCTAGGAACCGTTGCTATGCACGGGTATTCGTCTAGTCTACTTATAATGTTAGCTTATTTGTTCTAAATAATCAAAAGAAAAGTTTATAAAACGGATTTTTCGACCAAAAGTGAGCTTAATTATACACGAGACATGAAGAGGTTTCTACTACGTTATTGTTCCTTTTAGTAGTCTACTAGGAGGTCTTCTTATAGGTTCAAAATATAGGTTCTAACGTATTACGGTTTGCTCACAACGAGTCACTAAAGTGGAGCGTATAAAACTGTTTTTATGAAATAGAAACTAAGAATATTAAAAGCTGATTTTCAGGTTCGACACCCATAAGTATGGCTGAATAAAAACGAAACCTTTCAATGAAAATGAAAAGTGTTTGTTCCAGGTTAATCTATGCCATGAGGTCTCTATTTCCACCAAGTTTCATAATTTATGAAGCTCGTTTACTATTCGAAATTAAGCACACAAAACTTAGGTCTGCTGTTGCCTTTTCTAAAAATCAGTTCTGAATTTAAATAAAAACATCGTTCGTTATACGTTTTTATGACTCGTGGTCTAAAGAGTTTTTGAAGAAAACGACGATCCGGACAACTTTCATGTTTTAAGTTTTTGACGAAACGGACCAGAAAGGCCTCGTTCCGCGTGATTTACGTTGCTGTAACAGAAACTTTGTTGACAGCTTTTCGGCAAGTTTTTGGTAATTTCATTTGGCCGTATCTTTTGACTCGTGTACTCGTTTTGGGTGATTCAAAAGCCTAGATTCTTGTTTTTATTTCTCCTAACTGATTGCTAAGTTTATATATGCTCATTTAAGTGACCCTTTTGTAGATTAAAGCTTGTATTAAAAGTTATTTCACAAAGGGTGTTTGTTTGCTCGACCAAAACAGAAAAAGAAAAGAAAAGATCAAAATGGTTTTATCCTAAGCTCGTTACTAAGCTACTGTAACAGAAATTTGGTACTAATAAATGTATACAAAAGAGCTAGATGGGTGATGAAGATACTTACTTAGTTATGGTGCTAGTAGAGATGAGCTTTTGGACAATGAAACTTGAAATGAAAGCTACACTATCTCCGCTTATTGCTTCTTCTACTACTCCTTCCTAAACTTTTATGTAGTTATGTAGGATCAATAGATTAAGTACACATGGTTACTAAGCATTGATTTTTAGCAGGTTGTGATAAAATAGATAGCTAATGTTCGACTTATATAGCAGAGAGGTTGAAAGGATTCTTGAAGGTACTAGCTCATCATGTAATGTTTGTAGGAGACAATATGATGTGTAGTTCTTCCCTAATCTGCCAAATGAAAGGCTCGTATGATGATTTGAAAAACAATGAGGTGGTAACTTCCCTAACCATGTAATTTACCTACAACATTTGACCAAGGGTAAATATTTAGTAAACATGCGTATGTGTTTTTATGAGAATCTAGAAGAAACTCCATGGTTAGGGTGATTACATGTGGTACTTTAGAAGTCACTTAGTTTGCTTCTAGAGTAATTCGAACCATGGTGTATTTGATGATCAATTATGCTTAAGTCTTTGTTCCTAGGGCTTATAGATAAGTACCATGAGTTAAATGATATAATGTCTCTAATTTAGAGTTTAGTTAGTGTAGAAATTCGTTATAGGTTGATTTGATTAAGTTTAATATCAAATTGTACAAGAAAATAAAATATATGTCGAATTTTGCTTCAAGGGTGGTACCCTAGGCTTATGAGGATTGTACTAGGATTTAAGGATTATAGAAAATATATTTTTAGTATTTAGTAAAGTTAATATAAGTTAGTTTATTTAAGTGTTAAATAAATATATAGTTTTTAGAGTTTATGCAATAGGAACTTGTACTATAGGTTTAGGGACTTGTACTTTGGTTTATTAAATATAGGAAACATGTTTTAAGTCTTGTGCATGAAATACTTGTATAATGTGTTTTGAAAAGAGGTACACTGAGGTTTATAATATTATGATGACTTGTACCTTAGCTTGATAAACTTGTACTCTTATATTTTATAGAAATCTTGTACACACTAATTAGGGTTTGTGATTTTATCACATAAAATCATAGTTTTGGAAAATTAGGGTTTTAATCGGGATATAACGTTAGGTCAAGGTTTTGTGCTTTAGAAACTTATACATTAGATTTAGAGTATCGTACTTTAGAGTTTATGATTTATTTAAAATCATAGTTATAATAACATAGGGTTCGGGAAAATTCTTATAGATAGAAATCGTTTAAGTTGAATGTTTATTAAAATAACTAAAGTGGTAAATAAAAGTTGAAAATTTTGATACTTGACATAAATAAAATATTTATTCAAAATGAACCTAGATGAACTCGTTTATTTAAAATGTGAGTTATGTGATCTTAGTTGATTGTTATGATAACGTTTTAAAAAAAATTAGACGTGGAAAAATGAATAAGTATTAATTTAATTAAGTGGAAATTTACCGGTGGTTACAAACACTAACTTAGAGAATGTTTTTAGAAGGAAAGTTGATAATGGCTCCACTTTTGAGTTCTGGAATGATACATGGCTTGGTACTTCCTCCTTCAAATCTGTCTTTAAAAGGTTGTTCATGCAAGAGTAATCGAAAAAAAGAGTGATTGATGTCCAAATACATACTTTGTGTGTTCTCAGAACATGATCATTCACCATCAGCCCAACTGTTACTTCATAAACTCAATTACGACGATTAATTTATCAGTATTGAAAATCATGTGTATCAAGATGACATAGTATTAGCCAATTAACAAAAAGAAAGTATTTAATTTTTTCAAAACTGAAACATTATTGTTAGGAATAAATAAATAAAACAACAAATGGTTTTTTAAAAAATGGTAGAATCAACCTAAAAATCAGAAACGGATGTAATTTGTAATTTCAACAACGGTTATTCCTTTTTGATGTAATAACGTTATACTTGTTTTAAGGATGAATCTTAAACTCTCATGTTATTCGGATGTAATTTGTATTATTATGAATTTTCATTATTATTTCAGAGCAGTTTAAATCTACAGGCAAAAAAATTGTAGCAAAATTTGATAATTTTTTGAAATTTCTTTTCAGTGACAACTTTTATAGTCACTTAACCTCTTTGATAGTGACAACTTACATAGTGAATACACTAACTTATGTTTCACTCAAAATGACGCCTTTCTTTGCCACTTATCTACTCATAAACGTTATAGTTGTTTTAATGATGAATCTTAAATTCTCGTGTTATTCGGATGTAATTTGTATTATTGTGAATTTTCATTATTATTTAAGGGCAGTTTAAATCTACAGGCAAAAACAATTGTAGCAAAATTTGATAATTTTTTGTAATTTCTTTTCAGTGACAACTTTTTTAGTCACTCAACCTCATTGATAGTGACAACTTACATAGTGACTACTCTAACATATGTTTCACTCAAAAAATGACGCCTTTCTTTGCCACTTAGTGATGGATTTGCCTAGTCACTATCAAGGTCAATATTCAATTTCATCACTAATTAATTTTGACGGAGTTTATGTGACGACTAGCGACGAGAATGATTCGTGACACATCCGGTTTAGTGACGAAGTTTCAAATATTAGTGACGAACTCCTGTCTGAAACACTCTTTTATAGCTTTGCTAACATCTTGACCTACAAAATTCCAAGCTTTCTAGAATATTGCTGAGACAACACTGGATCAGGTGCCTTATTATCACCATGATTAAAAAAATTGCATCCTTAATTTCCTTGTCAGTAATCTCTTTAGTCATCATATCTTTAATCATCATATATATTAGTGTTGGAAGAGATCCAACAAACCGGTTTCTATAGCGGAACCACGAATAAAGAACTACTCCAACAAGACCTCGGCAAAGGGTTATGATCCCTTAATGCCGAGTGGCACCAACACGCACACGAGATATTTACACTCAAATGTTTATGAAACGAGATCAAGAAAAGAAGGTACAAATAAAACCTCACCCCCTCATCCCTATTTATAGAGAATGAATGGGGAGAAACCTAATCCTTGGTGAACAAGGATTCTACAATTGAGGAGGTTAGGAACTTTCCGAATACATGACTAACCTCCTTAAGTTTGAGCTAAACTACAACTAGCCCCCTAAACTTATATCCTAACTATTACACACTAATATTCTAACAATTAGCTTCTTCAGTACAGATATTTATTGTGACTAGATTTTCAGCATCAACAATATTTTCCACAACATCCTCTTCACCCAGAAACTGAGTGCCTACATCGTCCCACTCAAAACTCTGCCCATTTTCATCACAAATAACATCAATTCTATTTCTTTGTTGCTTCCTCCCTACAACTTTATGGAAAAAACCATTATTATTACTCATTCAGATGTGTCAATCCGTTTAAGCAACTGGGCTAGCTTAGTTGGCCACCAAGATTCCTTAGGGGGCTTGGGGATCAGGGGAGGTCTCAAGTTTGAGTCCCACCCGAGACTTTTAGCCCTTCAGACGGAATAGGAGGAAGCACAGGCGGGTTGTTCAAGGTCAGCATACTGCGCAATTGAAACATACTGTGACCAGCAACTTCCTTCTTCCATTCTTTCTCCATTAAGGCTATAAATTCCACTTTCTCAGTAACATAATTTGCAAATTGAAGGATTTCTTCTTTTGCCCCATTCCATTAGGAATAGTCAACTGTCAACACCACATGAGTGTGGTCAGAGATCAAATAAGGCATGAATACGTACAGCACATTCTTGAAAAAATATTCATTAGCCATAATCCTATCTATATATATGAAGAACCTTTTTCTGCAGCCGATGAGTATGCAAAGGTTTGTATAAATTATAAAATATTTTCCATCTAAGAGACCCAAGATTGAACTCCTCCTAAATTATGTAAAGTTTTTTCTCATTTAACTGCATTACGAGTAGGCACAATAATATTTTCATTAATTGGATTGAGTGGTTCGCAAACCCCTGTAACGCTCTACCAACCACGTTGTAATTTAACTGCATGTATGTTTTTGGTGGTTCTCTCAGTTCTATCAGTTCCAACCACATTGTAATATAATCGAATTAATATAAAACCAATTATTAACAAATGATTTTGTTGCAGACACACTCACACACACTTCAAAAAATTGGTGAAAATATTTTAATTCTTAAAACCGAAGCTTTAATAGCTGAAGACCGAACTGTTGAATCAAATGACCAAAGATTCACAGAAAGACCGAACAAAGTTGATTACGCGTGGTGATCACAAGAAAGCGAGCTAATGTACGTGGTTGTGTAAGCAAGAAGAGAAGCAAAGTACGAAGAGAAGGAGCAAGTAGTATGCGATCGCGACCGTGTTCGTGAGTATGATTGTAGGAGCCGAGACCGTGATATATAGGCATAAAATATTACGGGGGTGAATGTTGGGTAATCTTGATGGGCCAAGTATGTGGGTCCCAGTTATGTTGAATATAAGAGTTGATATGGTCCATGATGGTTTGACCGAACTTTATGGAGCACTAGTACTTGGGTCAACAATTTACTAGGAGTAGCTAGTTTGTATAGGTTGTGGAGACCGGAGATCATGCACCACGTTCTATTATATTAGTTTCTTAGTTTTAGTATAGATAAAATAGTGTGTTGCAACTTGCAAGCAGTGACGTACGTGTATCAGGTTTCCCTTTAATATACTAAACACACTGAAAAGTGAAAAACCATTTGCTGTTTTGATTGGTGTTTGTGGATGTGACTTCGGGTTTGAGGGAGGGACTGATAACCTTCAGACTTATTTCATTTTTTTATTTATTCAGATTTTTATGAAACGGTGATAATGTAAAACCAACTGTGATATTAAGCTTCTTTACATGTAAAAATTTACGGTTATATTAACAATATTATTAAAAAAAAGAAAAAAAGAAAAGAAAAAAAAGGTTTCTGTGATATTAAAATATGTTATTGTGATATTAAATTTTTTATTAAAAGTTTTTGTGATATCAAGATCTGATCTTGACGTTTTGTCAAAGATCAAGGATCTGATTTTGACTTTTGTATCAGTCGCTAATATCACCATACCATTAACCATGAAAACGATTTGCTTTTGATTTTTTTTCTGAGATTCTTAATAATTTATTGTCCTCTTCGAGGAAAAGGACATAAATCCAGACTACTATATCATCACCTTCACCTTTTTCCTTTCGTAAGAGCTTAGGTAGATACCGAGCTCAAGTCAATGTGGTACCCCCGTTGGTCTTAATGGTTGTAAGTGTGTCGTCAAGTGTTAAAGTATATGTTATGGTCGTAGAAGTAATTGAGTCGTCAAACGGTATGTCAATACATGGATCAAATGTTTATGGCCATGTTTAAAGGGGTGTTTCGATTAATGTATGTTTGTACCTGACGGGAAAACCCAAAACCCGAAATAATTGGGGCGGGTGGGGCATGTTAATTGGGTTATGTTGCGGGTTTTGGGATTAAACGGAGATTTAAATCGGGTTTGGGGCGGGGAGCAGGGAATCCCCGCCCGTCCCGCCCCACCCGATTAATATGTACACATATAAACATATATCTATACCTATGTACGTAACTACGTACACTACAAGAAAAAGTGCCTATAGTGACCAAAACTTAGTGCTGACTTTTTTTTGGTCACTACTTGGGCAAAATAGTGACCATATAATACATGGACACTAATATTTGGTCATTCGTAAACAGTTAGTCACGAAGCTCAAAAGTGGTCATTAATCTCGTCACTATACTTATACGATATTTTTCGGTATAAAAAGTGACGAACATTCTTGGTCACTAAATTTTTAAAAGGTTAATGACGAAAAATGTTTGTTTAAGCTTATATGTGGTTTATTAGTTTATTTGTGTTTCAGCTTATATCATAGTAGGGATGGTGCGGATTAATATCATAATAAAATTCAAAAAAAAAAAAAAATCAAAAAAATCTGTAAAAATAATAAAAAGATACGGAACAAAAAATTATTAAAATCGATGACAAAAATTGGAAAAAGAATCGATTTAATGGTTAAAAGGTATTATGATACTATTATTTTTTTAATATCACTATAACACTCATACTTATGTTTTGAATTTTTTTAATATCACCGTAAGTTCACTAGAAGAAGTGATAAACACACTGAAAAGTGAAAACCCATTTGCTGTTTTGATTGGTGTTTGTGGATGTGACTTCGGGTTCGAGGGAGGGACTAGTTAATTTAGGGTCTGGGCAATTTTTTTTATTACTATTATTTATTTATTTATTTTTTAGCTGTCCAGTAGTTAATAGCTTAGGTGTCTAGTTAATTTAGGTGACTTTTACCGGGTCAGCATGTTCGTTGTTTCCATGCTTCTGGCTGGATTCAGGTATGGGGGGCTCCGGAATGGACTCGCGTATATGACGTACTCCTACCGGACCTCGGAAATGTGGGCGTCTTGTCACCTCTAACCTCGCCATGCTAACGAAATGGTGGTGGTGTTTCCACACAGATTCAAACTCACTAGTTTGGAAACAAATAATTACGTCTCTATTTATGGGAACGAAGGAGGGTTAGCCCTTGGACAAAAATTATTGGTCTCACGTTAACACTAACTTAGAGAATTTTTTTAGAAGGAAAGTTGATAATGGCTCCACTTTTGAGTTCTGGAATGATACATGGCTTGGTACTTCCTCCTTCAAATCTGTCTTTAATAGGTTGTTCATGCAGGAGTAATCGAAAAAAAGAGTGATTGATGTCCAAATACATACTTTGTGTGTTCTCAGAACATGATCATTCACCATCAGCCCAACTGTTACTTCATAAACTGAATTACGATGATTAATTTATCAGTATTGAAAATCATGTGTATCAAGATGACAAAGTATTACCCAATTAACAAAAAGAAAGTATTTAATTTTTTCAAAACTTAAAAATTATTGTTAGGAATAAAAAAAACAACAAATGGTTATTTCAAAAATGGTAGAATCAACATAAAAATCAGAAACGGATGTAATTTGTAATTTCAACAACGGTTATTCCTTTTTGATGTAATAACGTTATACTTGTTTTAAGGATGAATCTTAAACTCTCGTGTTATTCGGATGTAATTTGTATTATTATGAATTTTCATTATTATTTCAGAGCAGTTTAAATCTACAGGAAAAAACAATTGTAGCAAAATTTGATAATTTTTTGAAATTTATTTCCAGTGACAACTTTTATAGTCACTCAACCTCATTGATAGTGACAACTTACATAGTGACTACTCTAACATATGTTTCACTCAAAAAATGACGCCTTTCTTTGCCACTTAGTGACGGATTTGCCTAGTCACTAACAAGGTCAATATTCAATTTCATCACTAATTAATTGTTACGGAGTTTATGTGACGACTAGCGATGAGCATGATTTGTGACACATCCGGTTTAGTGACGAAGTTTCAAATATTAGTGACGAACTCCTTTCTGAAACACTCTTTTATAGCTTTGCTAACATCTTGACCTACAAAATTCCAAGCTTTCTAGAATATTGCTGAGAAAACACTGGATCAGGTGCCTTATTATCACCAGGATTAAAAAAACTGCATCCTTAATTTCCTTGTCAGTAACCTCTTTAGTCATCATATCTTTAATCATCATATATATTAGTGTTGGAAGAAATCCAACAAACCGATTTCTAGAGCGGAACCGTGAATCAAGAACTACTCCAACAAGACCTCGGCAAAGGGTTATGATCCCTTAATACCAAGTGGCACCAACACGCACACGAGATATTTACACTCAAACATTTATTAAACGAGAGCAAGAAAAGAAGGTATAAATAAAACCTCACCCCCACATCCCTATTTATAGAGAATGAAGGGGGAGAAACCTAATCCTTGGTGAACAAGGATTCTACAATTGAGGAGGTTAGGAACTTTCCTAATACATGACTAACCTCCTTAAGTTTGAGCTAAACTACAACTAGCCCCCTAAACTTATATCCTAACTATTACACACTAATACTATAAAAATTAGCTTCTTCAGTACATATATTTATTGTGACTAGATTTTCAGCATCAACAATATTTTCCACAACATCCTCTTCACCGAGAAACTGAGTACCTACATCATCCCACTCAAAACTCTGCCCATTTTCATCACAAATAACATCAATTCTATTTCTTTGTTGCTTTCTCCCTACAGCTTTATGGAAAAAAGCATTATTATTACTCATTCAGATGTGTCAATCCGTATAAGCAACTGGGCTAGCTTAGTTGGCCACCAAGATTCCTTAGGGGGCTTGGGGATCAGGGGAGGTCTCAAGTTCGAGTCCCACCCGAGACTTTTAACCCTTCAGACGGAATAGGAGGAAGCACAAGCGGGGAGTTCAAGGTCAGCATACTGCCCAATTGAAACATACTGTGACCAGCAACTTCCTTCTTCCATTCTTTCTCCATTAAGGCTATAAATTCCACTTTCACAGCAACATAATATGCAAATTGAAGGATTTATTCTTTTGCCCCATTCCATTAGGAATAGTCAACTGTCAACACCACAGGAGTGCGGTTAGAGATCAAATAAGGCATGAATACGTACAACACATTCTTGAAAAATCTTCATTAGCCACAATCCTATCTATATATATATATATAGAACCTTTTTCTGCAGCCGATGAGTTTGCAAAGGTTTGTATCAATTATAAAATATTTTCCATCTAAGAGACCCAAGATTGAACTCCTCTTAAATTATGTAAAGTTTTTTTTCTCATTTAACTGCATTACGAGTAGGCACAATAATATTTTCATTATTTGGATTGAGTGGTTTGCAAACCCCTGTAACGCTCTACCAACCACATTGTAATTTAACTGCATGTATGTTTTTGGTGGTTCTCTCAGTTCTATCGGTTCCAACCACATTGTAATATAATCGCATTAATATAAAACCAATTATTAACAAATGATTTTCTTGCAGACACACTCACACACACTACAAAAAATTGGTGAAAATCTTATAATTCTTAAAACCGAAGCTTTAATAGCTGAAGACCGAACTGTTGAATCAAATGACCAAAGATTCACAGAAATACCAAAGATTCACAAAAAGATACGGAACAAAAGATTATTAAAATCGACGGAAAAAATTGGAAAAAGAATCGATTTAATGGTTAAAAGGTATTATGATACTATGATTCTTTTAATATCACTGTAACATTAATACTTATGTTTTGAATTTTTTTAATATCACCGTAAGTTCACTAGGAGAAGTGATAAACACACTGAAAAGTGAAAACCCATTTGCTCTTTTGATTGGTGTTTGTGGATGTGACTTCGGGTTCGAGGGAGGGACTGATAACCTTCAGACTTCTTTCATTTTTTTATTTATTCAGATTTTTATGAAACGGTGATATTGTAAAACCAACCGTGATATTAAGCTTCTTTACATGTAAAAATTTACGGTTATATTACCAATATTATTAAAAAAGAAAAAAATAAAAGAAAAAAAAGGTTTATGTGATATTAAAATATGTTATTGTGATATTAAATTTTTTTTATTTAAAGTTTTTGTGATATCAAGATCTGATCTTGACGTTTTGTCAAAGATCAAGGATCTGATCTTGACTTTTGTATCAGTCGCTAATATCACCATACCATTAACCATGAAAACGATTTGCTTTTGATTTTTTTTCTGCGATTCTTAATAATTTAGTGGGCTCATTAAGGCGCAGCCGAGCAAAGGGCCCGAGCTCGTTTAGGCTATTAGAAACTTAGAATACGGCAGAACCTTATGCAGCGTACATAAAGTTCACATGATTAGTAGGTCCCCTCATGATAAACACTGTCCTTAAAGAATATTATCCCCCACTATCAACGCTGGTGGGATACGAGTCTAATTTCTTCCCAGGATTCGACCTCAAAGAACAGAACCTTATGCAGCGTACATAAAGTTCACATGATTTGTAGGTCCCTTCATGTATCGATTGATTTTGTAGACAAAACTTGTCAAAGTAACAAATATTAATCATTGGGCATGATGTAATTTACATGTCTAAAATTGAACAGTTTGTTATTAAAGCAGGCAAAATTTTATTTACCCAAAACGTAATGTGTTTATTTTGTCTAATGAGTACTATGACTTGGATATTTAGACGATTTGCCAACAGTAGGGTATATATTATTGAGTATATCAAAATGATATGTTTGCCTGTTTGTATTTAAATACTTGAATAGGAACCATGGATTATGGTTTAGAATGCAACAAGATCTTTATAATGATAAAGTTATGCAAGTTGGATAATTGATCAAAAAGATTACGGAGAATTAAGTGTTGGATTTTACACTTGGTATAAGTGTAGTATCTTGTGATCAATGGAAAAAGTTAAGTTGTACAACGTATTCAACTATTGCATCACAATTCGTTGTTTTTGTTTTAAGGAATTATAATGGTTAAAGAACTTGCTAATAAACATATGGTATTATGTTTTAAAGTCAATGTTACCATGTTCATTGCAATATGGTAGTGAAACGAAATCATTATGGCATATTATCATACCACTCGATAAAGTGGATATCCATGGACTTGGTATATAAGTCGATGGTAGGGATGAAATAGAAGTCCATTAGATCTTTTAATTGTGAGATACCCAATTCCCTTCTAATACAATGTTAGAAGCTTGAATTCAATGTGGAAAGCCCACACTTAGAGATTGGAACACATGTTATATTATCCCAAGTTATATGTTCGTTCAGACCTGCAAGATGAAGAGGTTGAAGTTTATCTTCTTAATAGTTCTTTTGAAAAAGTGCAAACGCAGGGCATGATTAAAAGAAACTACCTATATGAGTATGAAGTTTTGCCGCCTCAAGAAGCTTGGACTTGGCTTCCTATATACTCATGAATGGATAAGGATGCATGGCTTGTAAAGCGTCAAGTATAAATATAAGAGATCATAAACTCGTGTGTATACTATCTTCAGGTATTCAAATGGGTTGACGGGTTCAATCGTTACGACACCCCGATTCTCGAATATTTGAAATGTGTAGTAACTAAGATGAAAATTCAAACGAAAGACATTTTCATTTATGCATGAGTTTGATTTGTTTTGATTATGTGGGAAATCAAGGATTACACTAAAATGGGGGAGGATTGTTGGTGATTTTAGTGTCATCAAACATTTCGTTACTAAGATGTTGCAACAATTTAATAGATTGTGACTGTTGGATACAGTGACAGAAAAAACTGTCAATATCTAGTGTTGCAGAAATCTATTAGAAAGCTGGTTACTTTAAACCAAAAGGTGCAAAAACTCATGAAAGCGTGCGACTTTTCATGAAAAGTCATTTTGTCTAGTATACATAGGCACCATTTTTGGACTTTCAATATAACATGAATAATCACAACAACACATACAATATTCTCTATGTTTTACGTTGTCGCCAAAAGGGCTGACGACCTGACGTCATCGCCGGGCTACGGTTTTTCATATTTTACAAGCGCATCCAGGAGTCAGGGATATAGGATGAAACATTATTAGTGTTTTTGGGCTTTTCTAACATTATATATCCTAACTACACGAATGTAGTCTCACTAGCGGTCTCGGGAAGCATCATAAACGCAAGTTCTAGAATCTAAATACTACCGGTATGCTCATAAGCATCAAAAGTGAATGCTTTTGCCTAATAATCTAAAGGCGAACCTCACATTTTGAGGTGGAAATTTTTGAGTGGTAGGGATTTTTTGTGCTAGTAATATACTAATATACTACGTAATTCCTATCCATGAGATGCTTATTAATTAAGACATTGAATGTGTTCTTGTCTTATCTCAATACGAATTTCGTGTAACCCAAGGCACCAAGTAGGGTCGATATAGTGTGCGATATATTGTATTCGGAAAGTGACCTATACACAATTCAAGAATTTATCCAAGCAATCATTGAATATCAAGACCCGAACACAATGCAAAAGAAGGTACTCCAAACACAATGCAAAAGAAGGTACCCAAGACGCAAAAGAAGCCACTGGAACACCATCTACAAATCATCTAAATGGGTAGATTGGTTTTACGAACCCTCTTGTGGCTGTATATCGGGTACAACATGTGGCGTAGATGGTTGCGAGGTTGACTCGTGTTGGAAGTAGAGTTTCTGTCAATCCCGAAACCGTTTAACCCTAAGAAACATCAAATTTATAATGGAATTATATGTTGAATAAAAATATGAAACTGACCTTTTTGATATTTTGTTGTCGCTTAAGTTGAATATTTGTTGGTCCTTTACATGACATGCTCTTGTGTCCCATATTACCACACGTACTACACGGTGTCCTTTTTCACGACTCCCCACGCGACGGAAAACGATCCCTATTTTTTGGTCGTCCTGAATTCCGCTTTTCCATTGATGGTGGAAGCACTTTTTGCATGTCTCCCGGCGTTTCCCACGATGATGTCGCTTTTAAAGGATACACCAACTCTTAGTTCGTATCCCTAAGCGTAGTTTTCTTAAACGATTCTTTGGCCCATGGAAAGCATGTACCCATTCCTAAAGAGATAGAAACAACAATGACATGGTCGCAAGGTAATCTGGATAGTTGCCACTTCCGACAGGTACAATGGCCCTCGTTCAGCATGACAATCTCGACGTTTTGTTTGTCTTCAACATGGTAAACTTTGCGCTTTTTACATTCGTTTACAATCCACTTTGCTCATTTTAACTTTCGGCGTTGTACTTTGATAGCGACCCATTCCGTAAGGTCATCCCTGCCTGTGTCTGCCAGTGTTACAAAACAAAACGTGTTACTTTATTACATAACAATATATAGTTCCAGCTAAACACATTCCATTACCTGCGTATTTTTCGCGACGGTCGGTAAACCACTTCTATAACGTCGCTCTCTGATGATCCACTAACTTGATTATCAGCAATTTACGAATACCTTTTGTTAATGAGTTAATGCATTCTGCACTGTTTGAAGTCATATAATTGTAACGATTAGCAGGGCAATGTGCCCTGGACCACTTATCTAAACCGGCGTCTTCAAGTTTTGGAAAACCTCCCGGTTTAAACCCTTGAAGAACAGCAAACAATCTATCAAAATCAGGGACGGTGTACGCTTTGCATGTCTTCCAATACTGATGCATGGGAATTGCACCAGGCTTTACCTCTCGAGGGATCTCGAGAAGCTTACAACCCCCACCAGGAAGTGTACCTGATCGTTGTAGTATAGTATAGTGACAAGTACCGGGGGATTGATCGTTCAGCAAGGAATAGTGTCGCTAGGATTAGAAAACCTAAATACTAGTTCTAAAGATGAAGGATGATTATTTTTGTATTTTTATATTTTTTTGAAAGCAAGTAAAATTCTCGGGTTTGAAGGATTTGGGCGGAATTAGTTGCTAGTCAACTAACCCAATACTAAAGATACAATTAAAATAAAATACTAAAAATGAAAATAAACTAAATTATACTAAAGTTGTGAGCAAGAAGTGGAGAAAATGTGTTTACTTAGATTTCCTTACTCCCTAGATATCTTTTACATGTTAATTACTTGTTATAGTTGCGTGGATGACGGATTGTATTCCTTAATACCATTCATGGGGTGGCGCACTTACTTCCCCAATCCTATGAATGCCTACTTCACTCCATGTCGAGCCGATATAAGCCCTATAACATGGGATCATTAGAATTTACTCATGCATTAAATACAACCAAATAAACCTAGTGCACGTCAGTTCATGTTTCCTAAGACGTTCAAGCATGTTACCATTTGGAGATCTGCCAGTTTTCTTAAGCCTAACATCGAATTCATTCACCCAATACAACTATAAACAAGTAATCAACACATAATTAACATCTAGGTTTCATTAGATCCAAGCAAACACAAGATAAGTTTAGCCTAACATGGTGGAATCAAGACAAGAACAAGATAAAGACAACCAACACATAGACATATTGATTGAATTAAAAGAGTACTTATCTCAATTACACTTGAAAGGTATCAAGGGTTGAAAACCCTTGAAAAACCTGTAAAATTCGTCCCCAAATCGTAATTAGGGTTTCTTAAAACTTCCTCCAAAACTCTCCTTTAATGTAAAAATTAGAAAACTATATATAGGAAATAGGGTCTGACGGCGTCAAGACCAAATTGGTGACGCCGTCATCTCGCCGCCAAAATCTTCCTCGGACGGCCTTGATCTAGATCTGACGCCGTCAGGTCCTAGGCCGTCACACAATTAACTCTTGACGCCCTACTTGGTGACGCCTTCATGAACTCTCGGATTTTAATTCTTTTCACGTCTGACGCCGTCAGGAAATTACTCTTGACGCCGTCACCTACTGTTTCAAGCATGGAAAATTGAGACTTTGCCGTTTTCTTCACTTTTATGCTCCAAAAACGTCCAAAATAGCTTCTTTTCCAGAATTCACTGTCCAAGTACCTAAAATCACAAAAGGAACGATTTAGGGCAATATTTGATCAAATAAATTCAATTCCGGGCTTAAATGACCCCCTAAAAGTGGTTCATTTTTTGCCTCATCAAATACACAGCCCTGTGCTTTCTATTTCTTATTTCACTGTTCATCATCAAATGTCGACAACAACACCCGTGAAATGCATTTGGAAAAACAGTTGTACATGCGTTCATGATAGCCTGGTGTCGGTCGGAAATGATTGCCATACCTTTAACTTCACCTATGGAGTCTTTCAATTTGGTCAAAAACGACGACCATTGTCACAACTCGTAATTTCCGGTCATTTTCCAAACCTCGACAATTTACTATTCATAAGTTACTATTCATCATTTACTATTCATCGATCACTATTCATCATTTTTGAGGTCAATTCGACATTCTAAGAAGCGTTCAGAAATTTTACTATTCACGTGACACTATTCATTTCCATGAGGAAACCACTATTCATGTGCATTACTCATGTCATCGTAAATTTAGTTTACGAGTATTTAAATTCGCGTAACCGAATTGGTTCAGGTGCGAATTCATGCATTATCATTAGGGACATCTCATACGGACTAGAAATAGTCTGCATATCATCATTTAGGGCACTTGCATACTATTCCACTCGTAGGATAATTAAATTAATACTTTTGGTATAATTTACTTTTTACGTATAATTATTTCTAAATAAACTTTAACACGCGATCAATAATGTGACTAACACGTCCGACACTCCCGACTATGATCCCAATATATTTTTATATTCATTTTAATAATATAAAAATTATAATATTAATTTAGCCGGTATTTTGGAAATTTATTTATTTCTTATCGTACGCCTAATTTAATTACGACGGTTTTCATAGAAATTAAACAACAATTATCTAAACACTCAATAATTATACCCGACTTATTTTTACAATTTTTACGACTTTATTATGTCCCGGTTAACTCCGTTAAAATTTATTTTTAGTTAACCCGGTACCCGGTATTACCCCAAAAACACTAAAATACTACTCTAATCACCTAATCTTTTACACATGGTATTATTTTCTTCCTTCACCCATTTTGCCGCCCCCCCCCCCCCTCCGTGCTATACTCTTACACATTTGAAAATCTTCCTACTAACTAATTAATGTTTGTCCTAAATTTTGTCTAACCTATTATATATATATCAAACATTGTATACTTATCTTCATTTCACAAAATATCAACTAGCTACTTTCTTCTTTTTTTCTCTCTTCTTTTGGTTCACGGCAAACAACAAGAACAAGGCAAGACACTATATTTTTTTTAGATCTAGTAACAATCAAGCTTAGTTTGTATACCTTTTTGACTTTTGAAAGATAAACTCAAGGTTACTTAGGTTTTTCATCCTCCAATCTCTTCATCCTTCAAGTAAGTATAAGAAACTCAACCTTATTATTTTATCAAGTTTTTACAAGCTTCATATGTTATATATACAAGATCTACATGCATATGCTAGTTATACCACTTTATTTTACAAACTTATAATTTTGAAACCCTAGAAAGTGATTATAGTTAGCTCCTTGTTAGATCCACTTAATTTATGATGTTTAGGAACCCATGACACCCTAAGAAGGTATATGGTAGGATTAGACTAGTTTTGTGGTGATTGAAAGTGGTTTAGTTGAAGTTGGAACTAGATTGGAACCTTAGAAATGATTTTTGAAACATTACATATACCTACTGTCCCTATTTTGAAAACGTGGGAAACTCAGGAACTCAGGGGTAATTTTTGACCAAAGATTTATAAAATACTTTTAAAACCGAAACTTTTGGCAAAAGAACGGACTAAAACGAGTTTATAACGAAGGAGATATGATTTTTGTAAATTTAACGACGAAAACTATTTTTCTGAAAACTGCTTGCTGTTTGACAGTTTTCGACGGGCAAATAGAGACGTTAGACGTAACCTAGAGGAGCCAAACTACCAAAAATATATTAGTATATACTAAAACGAATCCGTGGATATAAAGAACGAGTAAAATGAGCTTAAAACGACCAAGTTATATACGTTTTAAAATCGTCAGAACTATATATATAATTAGTCACTACTAGGAAATAATATAACTACGTACTAAATAATATATTTTCTAGATTTCTTATTCAAGGAGTTTATTTTTAACTAACGAAGTACGTACGACTCAAGGTTTATTACGCGACTACTAGACATTATTTTAAGGTTTTCAAAACAAAGAATATAACGCTAACATTTTATATACGATATAGTACGACAAGTTTTTATAATTCTATTTGGACTTATTTTTCCTAAGTATGGAAAGTATTTTATTTTGACAATAACTAGTATTTCCAAGTTATGAGTGGTATAGGTATCATGTGCATGTGCATTCATTACATCACGGCATGATCTAAATTAGATCACGATTATTCATTTAGGTTGCGGCTAGTGTTTGCGCCTCATTGTCCCGATTACTTTACCATCATTGTACCATATTTGTACTATCACTCCAGGTGAGTTCTCATAGCCCCGTTTTAATTACTTATTTGATTTTAAATCCCACGGGGGAGAATACATTGCACCAATTATTTTTGTACGTGCCCAAGTATTAAATTCCATACATTGCTTAAGTTACCATATTATCACTTCAAGTCCCCTTTATTATCATGGACCGTTAATTAAGATGCAAGCGAGAGTGAGTGGATAGATCTATTGAGGGTGATTCCTCCATTCGTGTTTGGGTTGCTCCATAAGGAAAACGAATGCATTTCATGTCTAATATATTAGAGTGCCTGATAAACACTCATTTGGGGCCAAGTAACGTCTAGCTTCGGGGTCATGAGCTTAAGATCAATGTAGCACCTTTTGACATCTTGTCACCTTACTTTATACTTGTGGCTATTGTACTTACGATTTACTTATAAACCTATGATTATTCACCAACATTCGTGTTGACCGTTTTTCGCAATGTATTTCTCACGTTATTAAGGTAGCTCATGTTGCATACATTTGGACCTTCATGGAGTCGCGGAGTCGATGCGTCTCACCTTATATTTTCTGCACTTATGAAACGTTTGATCTTGTTGAACTTATTTTATCTAAATTAGCAACATCTTTTGGGACCTAAGCTCTGTAAACTCTGAATGTTTTAATGATCAAACGCTGTATTTTCTAAACGACACTTTAGGTCGTTCAATATAACTGTAACTATGGTGCTATGACAGTCACCCCCAGGTATTCCATTCCGCTGCCATTCAGGTATTTTGGGGGTGTGACTACCATGAATCTATACTCTCACTTTGACACACGCCAGTCGCGATAGGAACAATTTGATTGTTGCCGTCCATCCCAACGGCAAGTAAATTTGTTCCTTTGTAAGTCCCCTTAAGATGGGCCCCATCAATTTTATCAACGACCGCATCGAGGTTAAGAAAGCCCGTATCTATTTGATTAACAAAGTTATTAGATACATGATAAAACTCGAAAAGTGGTATAAAATAAATAAAAGTGAATTAGATACTTACCGCTACACCAAATCCTATATATAACTGCTTGAAGCGTCCTTGAGCGTCGGTCTCAATATGTGTTACGGTGCCAGCGTTTGCCAATTTTAAATTATGACAATAATACGACAATTGGGCAAACGATGCCGCGGGAGTTCCCATGACCCTGTCAAATGCTTTCTGTCTCCCTCTCCATGCTTTTTGGTAAGAGATGTCTAGGTTAAATTCTAGTTTTAGATCCCTTTGTATGTTATTCGGCTTATAGACTCGTGCGTAATCTGCAACCTTGTCAACAAGTAGGCTACTCAATATAACTGTCGTTGCATTACGATGATTAGGATGTAGAAGCGTCATAGGACAAGTGTGAACGTCGTTACCAGTTGTAATTGCAAATTTATCACTTCCTGGAAGCTTATGTGCTAGTATTGACCATTTGCATCCCTCTTTTGCGCATACCGCGTCTAACCTTATTCCATTAGTATTTCTCCTTTTAAACTCAAAACCTTCTGCAAGTGCTTTTATTCCGATCGCCTCTATACATTTTCCTTTATCTTCAAATTTATCGCCACTTGAAAGTACACACCCACGACCTATAGCGAATGTTTTTGGCATATGATCAATATCATAGTCCCGAGTATTTGCTTGCCATGCATGCTTAAAAACCCTATTAACCTCTACGTTTGGTGCATGATGCATATGGTCACATGTTGGACTGTTTAGATCATAATCAGAAGGCTTCTTTGACGAATGAGTTACTTCAGATTGCCGAGTGATCCTTGGACTAGGAGTACGCATTTCAGTAATGACCAATGTGTTCACTTTTCCCTTGGGACTTGCCGGTGGTATTTTAAAACATTCCTGATCGTCGTCATCGCTTACTTGGTACTCTGTGTTGCCGATTTTGTAACTTGTACAGAAATCATCTTTAATCGAGTATTTTTTCTTCACAATATCAACTAGCTCACCATAGTTAATAGTTTTGTCAAGCATAACCCGATTATTTATATTTCCAAAAGAAAATAAAAATAAAATTTTAGAATCAGGAACATTCATAATTTTTTTGATTAGTTCTTTCAAAGAATAAAAGGATTATTTAGTTTATAATGTTAATGATTTTATGAAGTTTTATACTTAATATAGTTTGGAGGGAATTGTTGGCGCCACAATTGAGTGAGTTGCGGGAAAAATGAGGGTGTGAAAAACACTTTGCTGTTGCAGCTAGGGGTGTTCATCGGTTCGGTTATCGGGTCATTCGGTTTATTCGGTTCGGTTTGTTCGAACCGAATAACCGAACCCCTGTAACCAAAAACCGAACCGAATAACCTGAATTACGTAATTTTAATTCTTTTTTCATTTAATTATATATATTTTTAGAATTTTTTTTTTCAAGCTAAAATAGTGTTATATTGATACTAAAAAAGACTTTTAGTGATTAATTTTATTTATAAATACATAAAAAAAATATATATATATATTTTCGGTTTTCATTGCCAAACGCATATCCAAACCGATAACCGAATATTTAGTTCGGTTCGGTTCAGAGTAGTAGTTAATCTCATAGGGTTTAGCTTTTAACTTTTAATTTAAATGTCTAATTCATTGCGGATCCTTTTTGCCCGAATTTTTGCATATCTTATCCGCGACATTAGTTTTAACTGATCTAAATTGCCCTATATGTACTTGTTGTCAACGTTACTGTGTAATTAGTTTCGAAGAAAGAGTCAAATAACACATTCTCCAATGTTAGATTGACCAATTACCAACCACATTGTCTAGCATTTATAACAAGAAACCAACCAATGCAAGTTGATCATCTAGTTACTTTACAAACCAAACGTGCCTCTTGCCTAACCAAAGAGTAAAAGACACACAACTGACCGTGCAAAACCATACTTGTAGTGTTGCAACACCCCTTGTACTATGAGGAAAAGCGACGTTTTTGATAATATTCTATCTATTTTCTTACATTTGGATAGAATTTATAACTCTTTTAGCTGTAAGTTGGAATGACTAGCTCGTTGCTAGAATCTTTTAAGATAATTTGCCGTTTAGAAAAATTTAAATAGTTTTTGTGGAGCGTCAACTCAAATTCTTAATTAGTGGACTGAAACGGACCCATGACGTCATTTTAGGTGTTGTCCAAATTGTGGCTTCCGTGGTTGGGTTGATCCGCCTATGTGTTCAAGAACTCTACCAAACATGATAAATATTGAGGTACTGATGGGGCGAAAAAATGAACCATTTTTAGGGGGTCATTTAAGCCGGAATTGGAATTTATTTGATCAAATATTACCCTAAATCGATCCTTTTGTGATTTTAGGTACTTTGGGAGTGAATTCTGGAAAAGGAAGCATTTTGGACGTTTTTGGAGCATAAAAGTGAAGAAAACGGCAAAGACTTAATTTTCCTTGCCGGGAACAGTAGATGACGGCGTCAAGAAGGATTTTATGACGGCGTCAGGAGCAAAATGGATGACGACCCAGTGAAAACATGACGGCGTCAAGAGTTAATTTGGTGACGGCCTGGAGCAGAAATACACATGACGGCGTCAGATCATGATCTAGGCAATCCGAGAACTTTATTGGCGGCGAGATGACGGCGTCAGAACTTTACTCTTGACGCCGTCACCTCATAAAATCTATAAATACTTTTCTATTTTTCATTCATAGGGAGGAACTTGTGAGGAGAATTCTAGGTCCGAACCTAATAAACCCTAGGTCGTTTGTAACAGTATTTTCAAGGGTTTTCACCCCTTGAAACCTTTCATGTTCAATTCAGATAAGTCTTCTTTCAATTCATTCAATATGTCTATGTATTGTTTGAATATATCTTATGCTTGTCTTGATTTTAACATGCTAGGCTAGATCTTTTGTGTGTTTGCTTAGACGTAATGAAACCTAGATGTTGATTATAGGTTGATTGCTTGTTTATGGTTGTAATGAATGAATGATTTCAATGTTAGGCTTAAGAAAACTGGCAGATCTCCATTGTGTAACTTGCTTGAACGTCTTAAGAAACATGAACCGATGTGTACTAGGTTTTTATGGTTGTATTTAATGCATGAGCGAATTCTAGTGATCCCATGTTAGGAGCTTCTTAGCCGGCTCGACATAGGAGTGAAGTAGGAGCTTATAGAATTGGGGAAGTAAGTACGCCACCCCATGATTGGTATTAAGGAATATAACCCGTCATCCACGCAACTGTAACAAGTAATTAACCTGTAAAAGATATCTAGGGAGTCGTGAAATCTAAGTAAACACAATTCTCTCACATATTGCTCACACCATTAGTTTAATTTAGTTTATTTATATTTTTGTTATTTTACTTTGATTGCATCTTAGTTATTGGGTTAGTTGACTAACAACTAATTCCGCCCACTCTTCCAAAACCCGAAATTTTTACTTGCTTTAATAAAACATATAAATACAAAAGGAATCATCCCTCACCTCTAGACCTAGTTTTTAGGCTTTCTAATCCTAGCGACACTATTCCTAAGTTGAACGATCAATCCCCAGGTACTTGTCACTATACTATACTACAAAGATCAGGTACACTGCCTGGTGGGGGTTGTAAGCTTCTCGAGATCCCTCAAGAGGTAAAGCCTGGTGCAATTCCCACGCATCAAGTTTTTGGCGCCGCTGCTGGGGAATAGTTATTGTCTAGGTTAGAATTTCTTTTTATTAGGTCTACTTGCTAGATTCCTTTCTAGTAAGATTTTATTTTTATTTTTAGGTTTTCTTTAGTCTATCTTATTTCTTCGTGTCTTTGTTCGTAACCTTTACCATCCGACATCATGGAAGGTGGTAACATCTTTGAACCCATTAACCTACCACAACAAAACCACCAACAAAACCCACCTATGGAAAACCAACCTCTTAGGCCCCGAACCCTAGGAGAATATTCCCGACCTAGCCACCAAGGCTATCGAAACACTATTAAGCTCACCGGAGCCAATGTGTTACCCTTGCGATCCGACACCATCCGGTTGGTGCAAAGCGGATGTACATTCCATGGACTTCGTTCCGAAGATCCAAATCAACATCTCAAGGACTTCCTTAAAATCGTAGATTCTATAGACCCCTTGATGTTACAACTAGAGAGTCAACCCGATTACGCCTATTCCAATTCTCTCTACGTGTTCAAGCTAGTCAATGGCTTGAACGTTTACCCGCGAGATCCATCACCTCATGGGATGCTCTCACCACTCGTTTCCTTGCTCAAATTTTCCCACTGGGGAGAACTACCAAGCTCAGAAATGACATTTTGATGTTCCAACAACGTCAAAGTGAAACTCTATATGACGCATGGACTCGTTTCAAGGACTTACTCCAAGAAGTCCCTCATCATGGCATAGATCTTTGGCTCCAATTCCAAATTTTTTATGACCATATCGATCTCTCCACAAGGCGAACCATTGACCAATCGGCCGGTGGCAAGCTACGTGATCTAAGTGCGGAAGAATCATGGGAACTCATAGAAGATCTTGCTCTCTATGGAAACGAAAGTCGGAATGATCCCCGTGATTTGAACAAAACGGTCAAGGAAATATCTTTGCCTTCGAACAATTCTAGCACTCCCGACCGTAGGATCATGGAAGTGTTTGGTTCAACTGTACTGTACTTGTGAAGTCAGTCTTTGGTTCAGTAAGATTTTTGGGACTGCTATGAAAGCTCGAGCCCAGGCGTATCAGTCTTGCTGGCATACATTTAAAAGTACAAGATATCTACATGGCACGCAACCGTTTAATTTGGCCATTGCAGGAGCTCCAGATGGCAAGTTCGTGTAAATGGGGTTCAAGTCTGTACACACGAACATTAACTCTGGAAAATGCGATTGACCCTTGAAAGTCGGATCAGGGTGTTCCCGCCAATCTAACCTTTTTGTGGAATAAACTCTTGGAAATGGGGTTCTCCACCATGGATTTACTAAAGTGAATAGAAATGAAACATTTCCCTTAATAATTCTATATATATACTAAAGCAGGGCAAACTTGCGGACCATTTGGGATAAAATATTGCAAAAATCATGTTATAATATTAAAAATATATATTAGCCTGTTTGGTGCTATTATAATACAGTATGAAATATACTATCATTAAGGTTTGGCTTTACATACTATCTAACTTGGGCTCCTTTTTATAGCAGCTGTTTTTTTTACCGACTCTATTCTATGAGATAAAACATAGATATTAATGAAGGACAAAAACATTGGTAAATGAACTACTAAGAAACTTCATCATAAACATTGGTGATCAAATGCTACAACTTCACCTTACCAGACTCGATAACTTCACCTTAAAAGATGCGTTGAAGTCCATAACATAAACCGATAACTTTGCTCGACATTTGTCTTGACCATTGTGCAATTTATTTTTTTTCTTAATAGAAAACGTGTTAATAACTTAATATTCTATGGAAGAAAGTTTTGCAATTTATATTTCATTTATAAATTTTTTTGAAAAAAGAAACAGAGTCGTTCAAAAAAGAAACAATATTTTGGTCGTTCAAAAACAAGAAACGGAGTCGTTCAAGAAAAAAAAATACTTTACTTGAGTTGTTAAAAATAATAATAATAATAATAATAATAATATGATTTTAGTATCTCGGATCCCCACTAATAGTTATGTTAATAAATGCGAACGTTGTAAGTTTCTCTAAATTTTCTAATTTTGTGTTATTTCAGATTTTTTACATCCAGATACTCGTAGTAAACTAAGGTACAATAAAAAAATGGTAATAAAAACTTACATATAATCTAAAAAAAGCAATTCGGGTTTAAATTACTCGACTTTCACTATACATTATGTTCGACTTACCCGACTTATGATTAATTTATTTATGTTTTTATCGGTTTGTGTGTAATTATTTTAAACATTCAATGAAATCTTTTGCTCCGACTAAAAGATTTGCAGTTAACGTCTAAGTTTTTTTAAATTACTTTTACATAAGGGAAACATGGTTTTTCTGGTTGTTGGCATTCTCTAAAAAGGTGTGAATCAGTGGGAACACCCCGATCCCATGCATCTTTTGATGCCAACCGGACCCTTCCCCATGGACCTAGCCCTAGGCAATGATCACATGTTCTCATTGACCTAATTAGTCAGGAGTTGTGTCTAATTAGTCATTGACAAACAAGTGTCCCGAAATGCGTACTCCTAATCCAACTGCCCAAGCAACACTTCCCAAACTGAGAGCACTGGAGGTAACTCATTTGTTGTAATTATATGACAGTTTTTATCAACAGTTTTTGCTAGAAATGCCCCTGGGGAACAAGTTAGAAAAACACTTTGGTGTCGTCGGTAAATTATACTAAAAGTAGAACGACGACGAGAGAAATCCCGACGACACATTGTCGTCGGTAAATTACACTAAACGCCAAAAAAATACTTGACCGAGAGCGACAAGCGTTGAATTTTTTGTTAACTAAAATCCTAACAACATTTCGTTGGTATTATATTCGTCAAATTTGACTTTCCAAACGACATTACAAATCGATAAACGTCCAACATTAAAGCGTACTAATTACATTACAAATCGATAAAAGTTCAAACATTAAAACGAACGAATTACATCACCAAGAGACGGGTGTATGCCATGTTCGATAATAAAATTTTATTAAACAACTACAAAGATTTTCCATGTCACTTAACAGCTCACGGAGTATCGCATCCGACTGACATACGTGGTCGTGGTTGTCAGGATTCCTTGCCATTTCAAGTCTTGCCTCCAACATCCTTACTCTTGTCTCTAGCACCTGTTTTTGTGATTCCAGCTTGTTTATCCTAAGATCTTTGGCATTACATTTTGAGCACTCTGTATAGGTACAGATCCAGAACCTTGAGATGTTGATGCAAATCCAGAACCTTGAGATGTTGAAGCAGAGGAGATAACTCTTAAGTGCTCGATCATCAAATTGACTCTTCCACATAAAACATCCACATCCATGATATTTTTGTCTTGGCTGTTACATAATAAGGAAATTATAAGAGATTACAACCCAATTAGTAGTATATTTACATAAATAAGAAATGTATTATTGTTTACCTTAGAAAGAGGACATGCATAATATTTCCATCCATAGCTATCTGGTTGATGTGATGTTCTTAGTTTATATTTCCTATTCCACAAGAACAGATAAAAGGATTACATCGCTGCATCTCAGGTTCTGAAATTGGTGTGAAGACAAGAGGTTGTGAGGTTGAGTGGTTTTGAGGATAAGAGTGTATATAATGTGTTTGTGAGGATAGAGCATATCTGCTAGCTTTTGGTGAAAAGTTTTTGTGGGAAAATGTTTTGTGGGAAATTCTGGCGCAAAGTATTCGATGGGAAGCATTGGGAATGTTTTGGGAATGTTTTGAGAGTGGTAATATGGCTTTAATAGACAACTGCAAGGATTTGGGATGCATATCCATAGCAATGTAACCGATTCCTATAAACAGGACATGACAAATGCATTAAACTACAATGATATATTGAAAATTTACATTATTCGGCTCAGGACATGACAAATGCATTAAACTAGTACATGTTATGCATATCAATAATAATAGTGTATATATGTATATCTATATAGTAAACATGATAATATTTGGTAAGTTATCTACAATATTATAATAATTATTAAAGTTCCAATTTTAGTAATATTATATCATATGTTATTGTTCTTTCCATTGTTCAGACCATTGATTAAGTTTAATATTATATGTATGTAATACGTATAAATATATGGAGAGATATAGGAAATAGACATGCATGAGCATCATTCACACACACAAGAAAGTTGTATTACTAGGTGCAACATGTTAGTAAAGCTTATGATATTACTTTTTATTGTTATATTAATGGCCTTATGCAAATATTGGTTATAAATACAGGTGATCCTATTCTATCAAAACACACAACCAACTTTGCTCATACCTTCTCTACTACAACTTGGTAGTTTAATATAATGTCTAGTATTGTAATTCTCAGACTAGCTACTACACACCAATACATATATGATTGATCGAACTACCTCTTACTATATCTATTACATCCTAATACATAAACTCTATACGCTCGATAATGACTTGATCGTCGGAGGGGGTTCCCCCGGGCTCAGCCCGGGGACCTCTCTAACGATCTTTCTTTGTATTTTCAGCACTGTTATCGAATACCCGAAAGTCAAGGTCAATGCGAGTCAGACGACCAACCAAGCACCTTGACGAATGCGGATTTTGGTAGCATCAAATAACATCTCAAATAATCCGTTTAACATGTTATGGATATCCATAACATATCGACTCATCCATTTAAATGCTATGCATATTCATAACACATCGACTCATCAGTTAACATGTTATGCATATCCATAACATCTCGACTGATTTGTTTAACATGTTATGCATATCCATAACATCTCGACTCATTCGTTTAACATGTTATGCATATCCATAACATCCCGACTTATCCATTTAACATCTTAATTATGCATATCCACAACATCTCGACTCATCGTTTAACATTTTATGCATCTCCATAGGATCTCGACTCATAGTTTAACAGGTTATGCATATCCATAACATCTCAACTCATCCGTTTAACATGTTATGTATATCCATAGCATCTTGAATCATTCGTTTAACATGTTACGCATATCCATAACATCTCAACTCATTCGTTTAACATGTTATGTATATCCATAGCATCTCGAATCATTCGTTTAACATGTTATGAATATCCATAACATCTCAACTCATTCGTTTAACATCTTATGTAAAACCATATCATCTCGATTCATTCGTTTAACATCTCATGTATAAACATATCACCCTGATTCATCCGTCAAGCCTTGAATAACGATATAATATCGACTCATCCGTTTAGCATCTCGTGTATAAGTGTTACGTTTTTAATGAACCTGGTCGAACTGACGAAAACCGAAATAAAAAACCATTAGTTATAAAACCAAAACCAAACCAAATATAGTCGGTTCGGTTCTGCTCGGTTTAGGCTCGGTTTTCGGTCCAATATGCTCAGCCTTACAATAGATAGAGATAATTTTTTTATGTATTTTTAAATTTATTTGCTATATAGTTACACCGAACCGATGAAAACCGAACCCAAATTGAAAACCTTAGTACATACTACATAAAACGGACAGGTTTTCTAAAACATTCTAAAACCACAGCCAACAAAACATTCTAAAACCAGACAGGTTTTCTATGTTTACAATTAACTGAAACAAAGGTTGGCACACCATCTAATACCGACATCTATAGTAATTAACCAATTGTAAATATTATGGATATACATATTAAGGACCATAATTATGAAATACAAGCTGAAATAATGTATGTACAACTAAAATCTAACCTTGAGTGCCCATACAAATCCATATACATCCGTATTTTCGGTGGAACATTTAAGTTTCTTAACAAGGTAACTAAGATGACCTTTGGAGGACTTAGTAAAAATTTTAGAAGCTCAGATTCAGGATCCTCAACATCACTATCTAGATTCACAAGATGAATAAGCAGTTCAGAAACCACAGTAGGACAACCTACATTTTGAAATATAATATGTGTATGAAAGTGAATCACGAGCCACAATTTGAATTTATAGACAATTGTTGGGTTTAGGGTAATAAGTATGAGTAGTTGCGAAGATGGGGAGTTCTCGGGGAAAGTGCTAACATTGAAAGTTTTAGTCACAGACTCATTGTTATAGTCAATGGAAAGGTATGTTCACCATATAGTCTTTTCAAAATTACGTAGTACTAGTAATTTAACAAAATGAGTACAATGTTAAAAAAAAATTAAAAAAACAAAAACAAAATGAGTACAAGATATTTATCAAGTCTAGAAATAGTTATGGGGTTTGAATGTAAAGTGTGTTTTAGGGCATAGGATTGGCGGGTCAAGTAATAAATATACGTAGTGGAGAAGATACAGAGTTCTTAGGAAGGTGCTTAAATTAAATTTGTAGTAAATGTTAGGATCAAAATTATAAATTGCGCGAGACGGGGCATGGCGGCATGATCAAGCCTCATGCCTTAGCGGTTAAGGTGAAGCTTTTGCGTTTTTGCGACTTATGGCAGGTTTCATTTTTTTGCTCGATTAGAATTAAATATAAACAACTTAATATCACACCAAATAAATTTATGTTTAAGGGTTTAGGAGTAGTTAGGTTATGTAACATTTAATACCAAACCAAATTAATAAGAGATAAATTATGGATTGTGAGCCACAATTCCTTACTATATTCGATTTGTGAACTTGAATTACAAACTATTACTCCATCAATTAAAAAACTTAGTACGCAAGAATGTGTACACTTTATTCTGTCCGATCAAACATTATTTGAAAAATGTATAAGAGGCAGTATACATGTTAATTTAGTTCGAGCTAAAAAATGAAAGTTGCCCTAAGTCGGAAAAATGTTCAGCCGTAAGTCGATATAATTATATGAAAATAGATTTATCACACTTGTGCCACCTACTTCTTTGATGTTGCATATTCGAATAGATTTATCATACTTGACCGAACAAGGAGGGCTTGCTCCATTAGCATTAGTCCCGCACCGCAAACGCTTAGTTGACCAGTCAATAAGGGAGTCTTTAAGAAAATGGTATGGGTAATTAAATCTCAACTCCTGGAAAATTAGGTTAATGAGAATAGGTCATCATTGTCTGGGGCTGGGTTCGGCTAGTATCAAAATATATGAATGGATTTGGTTTTAAATGTATTTTCATTGCTATAATTTTCATCAAGTATTATAAAACGTAAATAAAAATTAGGTCAAAGTTGAACAAAAAAACACTCCAAACAATTTTTTGGTTGATCTTTATAACAAACTTATCAAGAATGCTCAAGAAAGAGTCATGGAAGAAGAGAATATAATATCGAAGCATCTCGAGAAAGTTGATGCACGTAAGTAAGAAATAGAAGAATGGCAGTAGAAAATTGAAGGCGTATACGAAAGTATTGAAAACCTTTATCTCTTCACTATCTTTTCTTTTAGTTATTACTAAATTTATTAATTAATTTATTTATTTATTTATTTCTTTTTTTGAGCAAATTTCTGTTTGTAAAATTAACTAATGATATTAACAAACAATTTATGTTTTGTTTATTTAGCCAGTTTTAACTACTTTATTAACACTAAAGGACATTTTTTTTTTTTAATGCATTGGACAGTTAGGTCTTTCCATAATTTCATGCATAGGAGAGTGGGAAGTCGCATTTAAATGCTGGGGGAGTATTCGTCTACCGTAATCATTGCATAGAACAATCAGGTCTTTTCAAAAGCAATTCGGCTTGGACTAAAGTTTACTTTTAAAAGTAACATTGACAATTGATAATAGGTCATTAGTTTTCATACAGTAACACATGTTTTAATTCAAATATTTTGAAAATGGGCTAATATGATATTGATGTTTTTCGAATGGGCATATTTGATATTTGCAAATCGGGTTGGGTATATATGAAATTAGAAGAACTTTTAGGGGAGATATGAAATTCTCCGTTTTTTGGAATTTTTATTATTATGAGTCCTACCGTGATATTAACATTTTACTTAAAAATTTACTTGGATATTAGTAGAAAAAATTAATTTCACTGCTTTTTTTTATTACGATATTAAGAATAGTTAGAGTTATATTAAAAAAAATTAACTGATATTAACTTTAATATTATGAAAGCTTGATAATTACATGATATTAACAAAATCGATAATATCATCATACCTTTTAACCATGAAAATGATTTTTTTAAAAATTATTTTCAGCGATTCTTAATAAATTGTTGTCCTCTTTCTTTTTTTAGTTTTTCAGATTTTATAGAATTGTTTTTTTTGAATGTTATTGTGATATTATTTGCTCCATCCCTAATTAAAATCTAACCCGCACCGGATCCCATATATGAGTACGAAACTTGAAAAACAACTCACTTAAATAATGCACACTTCAGGAATAGGTATAAATTCAAAATAATGTGAATAAAAGTCACAAAAGTAGTATAATTTACACAAACATCGTGTAAAAGTTAACTAAAAATAATTTAGTCTACGTTACTATGTAATTAGTTTCGAAGAAAGAGTCAAATGACACATTCTCCAATGTTAGATTGACCAATTACCAACCACATTGTCTAGCATTTATAACAAGAAACCAACCAATGCAAGTTGATCATCTAGTTACTTTACAAACCAAACTTGCCTCTTGCCTAACCAAAGAGTAAAAGACACACAACTGACCGTGCAAAACCATACTTGTAGTGTTGCAACACCCCTTGTACTATGAGGAAAAGCGACGTTTTTGATAATATTCTGTGTATTTTCTTACATTTGGTTAGAATTTATAACTCTTTTAGCTGTAAGTTGGAATGACTAGTTGCAACACCCTTTGTAACTTTCATGCATCCTTTTTTCTAGCTCGTTGCTAGAATCTTTTAAGATAATTTGCCGTTTAGAAAAATTTAAATAGTTTTTGTGGAGCGTCAACTCAAACTCTTAATTAGTGGACTGAAACGGACCCGGGACGTCGTTTTAGGTGTTGTCCAAATTGTGGCTTCCGTGGTTGGGTTGATCCGCCTATGTGTTCAAGAACTCTACCAAACATGATAAATATTGAGGTACATACATATACCAACTGTATTTGTGAATAAATTGTTTGTTTCAGGAGCTACACTGTTTGCTGCAACTGTACTTGTGAAGGCAGTGTTTGGTTCAGTAACTCAGGAGGGAGTGGTTCACTCACCCTTTCTCCCTTCACTCACTCCCAACCAATCCCCTTACACCACATCATTCCCCACTTTTTTCATCACTCACTCATATTTTTAGAGGCGCCACTTCACTCACCCTTCACTCACTTCTTTTTTCTTTTTTCTTTTTTAAATTCTTTTTAAAAACTAAAAAACTTAATATAGTTAACTATATAAATAGTTATGTGTTATGTCTCCAATCAAAAAATTTAGACAATATATATGAGTGGGTTAACTTTGTCAAGTGTTAAATTTTAAAAGGGCAAGAGTAACTTCTTACATCTAAATAACATCATAAAGAAGAAAAAAAAAATCCCTGGACCCACTAGCATTTTAGTCGTCTTCCTCCTCACTACAGAAAAACCATACTCTGTTTCTTGATCTAAAATCCTTAAAACAAGTTCAAAAAATAAAAAATAAAAGATAAAATAAACGTTACAAGCTCCATCGGTAAGGGAGGTGGGAGTGGGCACGGGAAGGCACGTGAGTGAAGCATTCATCCACGGAACACCGCCGCCGGGGGGTCCTTCAGGCGCGGGATCCTTCATTTGCCTCAAACTTTCACGCACGAGATCTTTTTTTTTAACGTTGCAACTTTATTGTGACTGAAGTGAGTGAGTGAAGGGTGAGTGAAGTGATGCCTCTAAAAATATAAGTGAGTGATGGAAAAAGTGGGTGAATGATGTGGCATAAGGGGATTTTTGTTTCCCACTCCCTCCCCCATAATATTCCTTCCCAACGTTCGAATTTTTGTTTCCTCCCCGTGCGTGAGTTCTTCACTCAACGGGGTATCCCCGTGCGTTAAGGAGTACTCGGCGGCGGTGTTCCCGTGCATGAGGGATCCCGCACCGCATGCTCACGCACCCACTCCCAGTCCTATAAGATTTTTGGGACTGCTGTGAAAGCTCGAGCCCAGACGTATAAGTGTTGATGGCATACATTTAAAAGTACAATATATCTACATGGCAGGCAACCGTTTAATCCGGCCATTGCCGGAGCTCCAGATGGCAAGTTCGTGTAAATGGGGTTCAAGTCTGTACACACGAACATTAACTTTGGAAAATGCGATTTACTCTTGAAAGTCGAATCAGGGTGTTTTCACCAATCTAACCTTTTTGTGGAATAAACTCTTGGAAATGGGGTCCTCCACCATGGATTTACTAAAGTGAATATAAATGAAACATTTCCCTTAATAATTCTATATATATACTAAAGCATGGCAAACTTGCGGACCATTTGGGATAAAATATTGCAAAAATCATGTTATAATATTAAAAATAAATATTAGCCTGTTTGGTGCTATTATAATACAGTATGAAATATAATATCATTAAGGTTTGGCTTTACATACTATCTAACTTGGGCTTCTTTTTATAGCAGCTTTTTTTTTTTTTTTTTTTTTTTTACCGACTCTATTCTATGAGATAAAACATAGATATTAATGAAGGACAAAAACATTGGTAAATGAACTGCCAAGAAACTTCATCATAAACATTGGTGATCAAATGCTACAACTTCACCTTACCAGACTCGATAACTTCACCTTAAAAGATGCATTGAAGTCCATAACATAAACCGATAACTTTGCTCGACATTTGTCTTGACCATTGTGCAAGTTTTTTTTTTTTTTTTTTTTTTTTTTTTTTTTTTTTTTTTTTAATAGAAAACGTGTTAATAAATTAATATTCTATGGAAGAAAGTTTTGCAATTTATTTCTCATTTATAAAATTTTTTGAAAAAAGAAACAGAGTCGTTCAAAAAAGAAACAATATTTTAGTCGTCCAAAAACAAGAAACAGAGTCGTTCAAGAAAAAAAATACTTTACTTGAGTTGTTAAAAATAATAATAATAATAACATGATTTTAGTATCTCGGATCCCCACTAATTTCTTGTAAATCCTATGATTTTATAATAAAGTGATGTTTAATAATATACATATATATATATATATATATATATATATATATATATATATATATATATATATATATATATATAATAAAGGAAACCAGAAGGTACAACATAATTTCTAATAGTTATGTTAATAAATGCGAACGTTGTAACTTTCTCTAAATTTTCTTATTTTGTGTTATTTTAGATTTTTTACATCCAGATACTCGTAGTAAACTAAGGTACAATAAAAAAAAATGGTAATAAAAACTTACATATAATCTAAAAAAAGCAATTCGGGTTTAAATTACTCGACTTTCACTATACATTCTGTTTGACTTACCCGACTTATGATTAATTTATGTATTTTTTTTTTCGGTTTGTGTGTAATTATTTTAGACATTCAATGAATCTTTTGCTCCGACTAAAAGATTTGCAGTTAACGTCTAAGTTTTTTAAAATTACTTTTACATAAGGGAAACATGGTTTTTCTGGTTGTTGGCATTCTCTAAAAAGGTGTGAATCGGTGGGAACACCCCGATCCCATGCATCTTTTGATGCCAACCGAACCCTTCCCCATGGACCTAGCCCTAGGCAATGATCACATGTTCTCATTGACCTAATTAGTCAAGAGTTGTGTCTAATTAGTCATTGACAAACAAGAGTCCCGAAATGCGTACTCCTAGTCCAATTGTCCAAGCAACACTCCCCAAATTGAGAGCACCGGAGGTAACTCATTTGTTGTAATTATATGCTAGTTTTTATCAACAGTTTTTGCTAGAAATGCCCCTGGGGAACAAGTTAGAAAAAACACTTTGGTGTCATCGGTAAATTACACTAAAAGTAGAACGACGACGAGAGAAATCCCGACGACAAATTGTCGTCGGTAAATTACACAAAACGCCAAAAAAATACTTGACCGAGAGTGACAAGCGTTGAATTTTTTGTTAACTAAAATCCTAACAACATTTCGTTGGTATTATATTCGTCAAATTTGACTTTCCAAATGACATTACAAATCGATAAACGTCCAACATTAAAGCGTACTAATTACACAAATCGATAAAAGTTCAAACATTAAAACAAACGAATTACATCACCAAGAGACGGGTGTATGCCATGTTCGATAATAAAATTTTATTAAACAACTACGAAGATTTTCCATGTCACTTTACAGCTCACGGAGTATCGCATCCGACTGACATACGTGGTCATGGTCGTCAGAATTCCTTGCCATTTCAAGTCTTGCCTCCAGCATCCTTACTCTTGTCTCTAGCACCTGTTTTTGTGATTCCATCTTGTTTATCCTAAGATCTTTGGCATTACAATTTGAGCACTCTGTATAGGTGCATATCCAGAACCTTGAGATGTTGATGCAAATCCAGAACCTTGAGATGTTGAAGCAGAGGAGATAACTCTTAAGTGCTCGATCATCAAATTGACTCTTCCACATAAAACATCCACATCCATGATATTTTTGTCTTGGCTGTTACATAATAAGGAAATTATAAGAGATTACAACCCAATTAATAGTATATTTACATAAATAAGAAATGTATTATTGTTTACCTTCGAAAGAGGACATGCATAATATTGCCATCCATAGCTATCTGGTTGATGTGATGTTCTTAGTTTATATTTCCTATTCCACAAGAATAGATAAAAGGATTACATCGCTGCATCTCAGGTTCTGAAATTGGTGTGAAGACAAGAGGTTGTGAGGTTGAGTGGTTTTGAGGATAAGAGTGTATATAATGTGTTTGTGAGGATAGAGCATATCTGCTAGCTTTTGGTGAAAAGTTTTGGTGGGAAAATGTTTGGTGGGAAGTTCTGGCGCAAAGTATTCGATGGGAAGCATTGGGAATGTTTTGGGAATGTTTTAACACTAACTTTAGACTTTAAAATAAACATGGGGTATTACAAGAAAGATCAAAGTGCTTGAATGAGTCGCTCGTAAACTATACCCGTGCGTAACCGATAGTCTCCCAAAATTAGCACTCCTAGTTGCTATCTACAAGCCTCATCGCCTACCTTCACATACCTACGTAAAACATAAGCTGAGAATGGTAAGTCCTTGCGACTTAGTGAGTAAACGGAATAATTATGAATTAATACTTGCATATTCTAACATAAACATATAATCTATAACATGGTTAAATGGCACGACTTATAGTCGTATTTCTACTTATACATGGCATAAACATAGCTTAATTCTGGATTTCATATTGATAGCATGATATCTAAACACGTTCTTCTTGAATAGACGAATATATATTCGCCCTACTATACTTAATAACTTCCTTCACCATCGAGTACTCTTCTTGGGGTTCTAATTTGTCATCGTGCTTTTCTAACTGGGGTCATCCACTAAGGATGCTTGTTTGTATCTACTTGATACGCTAATTCTATACTCGAGTCATCCACTAAGGATGTAAATACTAATATAAGCACCGGTCATCCACAAAGGATGCTACTAAGGAAGTTCTACATCGTGCATTTCTTAGGCACGCTAAACTTGTCAATGATGCTTCTTGTGAGCATACTATTCATGATTTGTTTCGGGTATTTCCGAAACCTTGCACAAATTCTAACATCAGGTTTAATCTATTAACATGAAGCTAATACACCGTTACTCACCTCTAGGTCTTGTTTAGCGTTCCGTAAGCTTCCCACGAGCACCTACTCACATGATAATCATTCTAGTACTATTAGAACTTGCTAACACATTTATCTAACATGTATTGAGTCTAAACAACTTAAACCTGGTCACCTAAGGTGCTATTTCATCATTTAAGACACTTATATAAAATTACAATTTGTGTAGATTTTCTGGGTTGCTGCTGTATTTCTAACTTAAGACCAATTTAACTTCCAAACGAGCCAAAACTTAAAGAAGAACATTTAAAGTACATTCAGAGAGCTACAAATTTCGTTTAGACCTTATCGTAATCCGACGAACAGTTTATTCTCAGCGGCCCTACGAAGTGTGAGCAAGAGTCGATTCAGCATGCTGTCATAACTTTAAAACGTGTCTAAAAAGACCCAAAACCAATGATAAGCTATTCTACTCTTCACCAAACTTATATTACAGCTTATTTAACAGGTTAAGATCATATTTCATCAGGCCCATAAGCTATCTTGTTAAATTGTTACCCGCAAATTTGACCGTTGGAACAGTGTTCTGACACGTCAGCGTATCCTTCGTATCACCAAGCAGTACTTTCCATAGAGCAGTACTTTCAGTTGTAAATCTAAGCAGTGCGTTGACCAAAATACTTTCCAAGCAAAAGTATCGTTGAATGTTTGACCAAAATTAATTCCCAAAGCTACCAAGACAAGTAGAATTTAATGAACTTCATTAAATATCATCAACATATCTTCTGCCTATAAAAGCAACTTTACCAACAACAGATTTCATTCATCTCATCTTTCATTATCATAACACAAAAACCCTAGTAAAGACAATGAGTCACTTTCCCTTGGTGTATATCTCCTCTGACTCAGATGGCTCAACAGACTCAGAAATAAGCTACTATTCTGACTCTGAGTTTGAAGATCCAGGATGGACTGATTACTTTCCTCCAACTGTGTCATCCTCATCAAAAAGTGTAGCAACTTCAACCATAACTGATGCAGTAAGCACTAACACCCCTAAGCCCAAGAAGAAAAAGTTTGTCCCTGGTTCATCTCAGGCTAATGAGCTTCCACATGCATTAACTCAGGCCCTGGAATCAGCAATACAAAACATGAAGTGGCCTGCTCTAAGAAAAGAGAAACCACCCAAGCAAGTTCTTGGCCTGCCTTGCCCAAGGAAGCAAGCTTATTCTGAGAACAAAAAGAAGGCTACTCAAAAAGGAAAGCATAGCTATGAGGGCAAGGGAAAAAGGCCTATGGAGTAGGTTGTATGGAGCTTGGTAGTTGTTTGTATGGCTTGTCAGTGGCTGTGTTGTATCTTTGTCTGTGTCATGATAATATGTGTCTTATGGAACTCTTTGATGTAACTCCTCTTTGAATAATGAATGAAGTACTTTCTTTTATGAATGATACATCTAGCCTCCCCTCAAATAATGACTAACTACTATTGCCTCCCCTAAAAAATAGCTTAATTATTAAGCATGCCTATACTCACAACTAAAAAGGTAAATCTTGAAACATCAAAGCCTTTGGTGAGTAGGTCTGCTACATTATCATCAGTATGAACTTTAACCACATTGATAAGCCTGTTCTCATAGCAATCTCTAATAAAATGATGCCTAATCTGAATGTGCTTTGTCTTGGAGTGATAAACTGGATTCTTCACAATACAAATAGTACTCTCATTATCAATGTTGATAGGAGTATTCTTGAAGTTGAACCAATAATCCAAAAGCTGATTTTGCAACCAAAGTACTTGTGCACAACAACTTGCAGCAGCTACATACTCGGCTTCTGTGGAAGATGTTGCTGCAATTGTTTGCTTTTTGCATTGCCATGAGACTAACCTACGTCCAAGGTATTGACACCCCCCAGTGGTTGATCTTCTGTCATAGTTATCACCAGCATAATCACTGTCTGAGAAAGCATGTAGGTGAAAAGGTGACTCCCTAGGATACCATAACCCAAGCTTAGGTTGTTGCCTAAGGTACCTAAAAATTCTCTTGACAGCATTCAAATGTGAGACCTTGGGTTGAATTTGATGTCTAGCACATAAGCATACAGCAAAAGTAATGCCAGGTCTAGATGTTGTTAAGTACATGAGACATCCAATCATAGACCTGTATAGTTTGACATCAACATCTTCTCCATCTTCATCTTTTCCCAAAGGTTTGTTAGTATCCACTGGTGTTGATGCTGGTTTGACAGTAGTGAAGTTGAATCTTTTAAGAATATCTGCAACATACTTATCTTGACTGATGTACATTCCACTGCTTGATTGCTGCACTTGTAATCCCAAAAAGAATGTTAATTCTCCCATTGAACTCATCTGAAATTCTTTTTGCATAAGATCTTCAAATTCCTTCACCATAGATTGCTTAGTTGCTCCAAAAATAATATCATCTACATAAACTTGCACAAGCATGATATCCTTCTTAATAGGTTATAGGTAGAGATGCTTGTTGAGAAAAGAATGAACATAGAACATCATCTGAGGAAGGGGTGTTTGATGGTGATGAAGTGGTAGTGACCATTGTTGTACATGGAAGCTGAGTTTCAGTCACAGTACTTTGAACAGGATAAGCAGTACCTTTATTAGAAGTACTGCTTCTGTTTTCAGAAGATACAAACGCAATGTTTTGGGGTTTCTGATGTGTGCTTGAACCTGTAGTACCATTCATCTCATGCTCATACACCTTCTGATTGTTGTATAGATCATCAAAGTCCATTGTGTCTAAACCTGATTGTCCTCTGATCATAGTAGCAACTACATGCCATGCTGATGGTAAGCTTCTCAAGAACTTCAAGTTAGCATCTTCAACTGATGCCTCAGCACCATATAGTTCTAGCATGCTTAGAAGATTTTGGAATCTTTCATAAGCAGAATCAAGACCTTCTCTTTCACCAACAGTGAAAGTTTTAAATTGTTGCTTCAACAGGTTCATGTGCATCTTCTTGGAAGCATCATTACCTCCAAACTTTTTCTTAATAGCAGCCCATAGTTGTTTTGCATCCTGAGAATCATGAAACTTCAATAGGTGTCCATCAGGAATAGCAGACAAGAATATGTTGAGAGCTTTGTCTTGATTTCTCTTTGTAGCAGCAGGGATGGTTGGTTTAGGTGGTTTAGGTTGTCTTTCTAGCTCTACTGGTTCTTCAATTTGCATATTATCATTGACAATTAAATCCCATAGTGCATGGTCTGTGATGGCAATGTACTGCCTCATCTTCATGGCCCATAAGTCATATTCTCGCTTCTTGACAGTAGGAATTGTAACAGCAGTGATGGATGGAGCAGGTGTAGCTTCTGTCGACATCTTGAAGGTGTTGGATAGTAACACTCTGACCAAACTACTTTTAGCTTATAAAGATTTAATAATATTAAGTAAACTTAACACTATTAATATTGAAACACTGTTTAACCTTGTAAAGTATGCGAAATCTACTAACACAAAGCTTAAGAAGAACTTTATATTAAACCAAACTTGAATCTGCTTTATTAGACAAATTCACTAACAACTCTAACTATTATCGACTTTGTAAAGCTCTAAGACTCTTAGAAACTTCGACTAAACTTATGCAAAAACTTATTTCGACTAATACCTCTTAAGGCTCTTTATATAGATAACCTTAAGTCGGTTTACATCATTATCTTGGTCGACAAGTAATTATCCCTAACTAATTCTAGAATATTCGTTCAATATTACACATTAATCCTTTAACTAATATTGCACATAAGTCCTTGTATACTACGAAGTACTTTGAGTATTCTTCAATAAGCAGCAGTACTTTGACTTTAATCTTCAGCAGTACTTTGACTTTTAGTCTTCTAGCAGCAGTACTTTGACAAACAGAAGTACTTTGATCTTTTATATCCCAACAATCCTCCCCTAACTTGAACTCCACTTGCTTGATTTCAAGTTTCTTTGTATTCTTTGATCTTCAATGACATTATCAGCAACAAGGATTGTATTTGTATATTTGTTCAATCTTGTAAGTCAAAGTGCTCTTGATCATCATCTCTTCAGCAACTCAGCAGTATTTTGATAATAGGTACATCAAATCTTTTAAAGTTTCATACTGTTCTCATCACTTCCAGATGTGTAAACTTCTGTGAGAGGTGAATCATTGAACTTTTAATGGATTTTGATGTCTCTTTACCAAAGCCATTAACTCTGGAGTAGCCAATGTTTAGGTTAGAACAACCATGGTACTTTGATAACCATATGATTTTTAGCAAATCATCAACTATCAACGGATTTGAGTAGTTTTTACCAATAGCCGTTTGCTTTTGGACTAGTTAGTTCTTTAATCAACAATGGTGAACTAATTACCAAAATTGGATTTTCCACAGCCTTTACCACAAGCCATTTTCTTATGGGCTAGCCAACTCTTCACTTTTATAGATATGGTGAGTTGAAACCATTTGTTGTGTAGTACAAGTACTAACACCATGTGTTTCCTTTTCAAATCCTTTTTAAAAATAACATCATTTAAGTTTCAAAAACTTTATTTTATGTCAAAAGAACTGTTACTGGTTTTATACATCAAGCAGTACTTTGAGAAAGTACTGCTTGAATTGAAGTACTTTGAGAAAAATACTTTTTATCCAAAACAAATCATACCAGTATTTTGCAATATCATTCTTTTGATTTAGTCCATCTAATAAATAGCTTAATCACATCCAAAGCTACTTCAGATTCATCTTCTAATTCCATTCCATGATCCAGCATTCTGAGCATAATATCTTTAATCAATGGATATCTTCTCTCAGCTAGCATGTAAATCATAGTACCATCTTCCATCTCAAGTGAATGAACTCCTGATGATTCTAAGAATCTCCATCTTGTAATCTCCCAATACTCTTGATCATTCCACAGTGAATCAACACTTGTTTCTTCAGTTTCCCAGATGGTAATTAAGTCTCCAAGCAAAATTAATCCCACTCCTGATGCTTCAATCTCTGCATAGTATGTCTGCACTTGCATGTATAAGTCATATAAATCTTCTCTAGTGATAAAATGCAGAACATCCCATAACATGTTGGATACTGTGAAGCTTTCATCTTCTCTAGTGAACATAAGATAGTTCCCTTATTTTGATTCAACCATAGAGAATGAGATTATATTGGACTTCTTTCCAGAATCTTCAGTTTTCTTATTTTCAAAATCAACAACTCTGAAATAATTCCTCAGTTCATCAATTGTATCTTCATGAATCAATTTGATTCTTTTGGACAATTAATCATTTTGAACTGCTTTCTTTCTTTTCAATTTTCTTCTTTCTCTTTGTTCTTTCAGAATATACTCCATTGTATTTTCTTTATCAGCATCCATGGTTACAATACTATCTACAAACCTTTTGATAGCTTCTTGTTCAGCATCCCATAGAATTTTCACATCATCATATTTCAATCTTTGCAAATTCTTATATCCTCTTTTTGATAAGAAACTTATCATCCAGTTTCTTTCTTGAGCTTTTGTCATAGGCTTCTTAGTAATTGGCTTGTTTAATTCTGCCAAATAAGCTGCATCATAATCAGCTTGTTGCTTCTTAGCAAGCTCTGCATCCTCTGCAATCTTTATATCTTTGATTTGTGCTAGAGTGAGTTTCTTCTTTTTCTTCTTAATATCCTTCTGCTTCATGATCCCTTTACCTTTGTTTTTAGGATCTAATACTTCAACTTCAGAAGAACTTTCAGAAACTTGTTGTGCAGGCTCAGAAATTCTTATACCTCCTGAAGGTCTTTCCAAATTAAGCATAATCTGAGCAATTGTTTCATCATCACTTGCAGTATGTGCCTTGACATCTTCTTGTTGTATAAAAGTAGAAGGACCAGCTTCATCATCAAAATTTATTGTAGAAGTTCCAGCTGCAGTAGTTCCACTTGCATCAATATTCAAAGAAGCAGTATTCATATCAGCAGTACCTTGCTCATCAGTACCTTGCAGACCAGTACTTTCATCAACAGTACTTTGAATATCAGTACTTTGATTATGAGTACTTTGAATATTTTCATCAGCATCTTGCTCAATAATCTCTTCTTGTACAATGTTCTCAGTATTCTCATTTTGTACAATTTTCTCAGCATTCTCATCTTGTACAATGTTGTCAATGTTCTCATCTAGTTTCTCTGTCCTAGGTTCTTCAGGAAAATCCCAAAGATAAGCATCTTCTGAATAGTTGATTTTACCATCATCTGTATACAAATTATCAACTTGATTCCTCGCCAATTTGGTAGATGATGACTTCTTATGCTTTTTCCTGGATTTAGAACCTTTCTTGACTGATTTAGACTTTTGCTTCTGAGATTTTTTCTTTTCCTTCACAAAAAGCCGAAAATGTTGTACAAGAGGCCATGTAAACTTCTTTAGCCTTCTCAATTTCTTTCTTAAACTCTTGATCTCTTCAGACTGATCATCCATAGTTTTCTTCATCCTCTCCAACTCTCTAGTCAAAGCATAATTATTCATAGAACCACCAACTCCCTCAGCTCCTCCAGGTGTTTGAAACCCACCTGTGGAAGTATAATCATTGGGAGCAGGTACTTGAGTATGCTCTGAAGCAGTACCTTGTGGAGAAGTACCTTCAGCAGAAAAAGGTTTTTCCAAAGAAGCTGATACTGAGTGAGTTTGTTCACTATCATCATCATGCTGAGGGGATACAATAGGTGGTATAGGATTAGTAACTGATGCAGAATGCTCAGAAGAATCAGATTGAGCATCATCAGCAGAATTAGCAGAACCACTATTGTCATCTTCATCCCTAACAGCCTGTGCTACCTCTAACATATAAGCATTGAGAGTTGTATTGGTACCAGAAAACCTAACTCCTTTGTGAGACATAAAGGTAAACACCTTAGGTGGCATCTTTGTAGTGGGTACATAATCATTAGGCTTGTATATCCCATCTAGTGGATTCTCTAATAGGAGTTGGACAAATCTAGGATACATTAGAAAAGGTGATCCAACCTTAATGTGTGAGATCAGTCCATCAAGGATCATGTAGGAAAAATGAAATGGTCGATTGGTAACTAGACCTACTAAAGCAGAGGCTATAGCATGACCAAATTGATCCCAAGCAGTACTTTTAGGACTTAAGCAATGAAGTAATACATGAATAAGATACTTCCAATGTGGACTTACCATTGCTTTCTGAAAAGTAATTCTATTCAAAGGTCCTTCATACCCAATCTCTCTCAATGCATCCCACGTTTCTTGTTTAGAGAACAAAACAGAGCCTCCTTCATCATCAAACAACAAAACTTCCCTAATACTTGCTTCAGTAACACAAATAGCTCTTCCATCAACATTAGCATGTATAACATCCTCTCCATTGTCAATCTCTGCCCTTGCCGTAGCCCAAAACTCTTGAATCCAAGGTCCATAAATTTCTGGGTTAACCAAAAGTGAATAATGGATGGTGGTGCCCGTGAGAAAATCAATAATCCCATGAAAATCAATATTTTGTTGTGTTTTCTCAAGGTTTGCAATCATCTTGTGTTTGTTGATGGTGGGTCTGTTAGCCATGGTGATGGTGATTTAGAAAAGAGTACGAATTGGTGATGATATGGATGGGTTTGATGTGGGTAAATATGAAAAAGATATGTGTTATAAGAAGATAATATACAAAGAATCACGGTTAATAAATTATTTTACCGTTATTTTTGGAAGTTATCTCCTCCATATCTTTCGAAAGTTTGTTACCCGTAAATCTGACCGTTGGAACAGTGTTCTGACACATCAGCGTATCCTTCGTAACACCAAGCAGTACTTTCCATAGAAGCAGTACTTTCATTTGTAAGCTGGAGCAGTACGTTTGCTAAACTACTTCCCAAGATAAGGTACTGTTGACTGTTTGACCGATATTAATTCCCAAAACTACCAAAGCAAGTAGAATTTAATAGACTTCATTAAATTCCTTCAACTCTTCTTTTGCCTATAAAAACAACTCTTCCTAACAAATTCACTTTCATAAACACATACCATCAAACACAGAAACCCTAGTAGTAACCATGAGTCACTTTCCTTTGGTGTACATCTCTTCTGACTCAGATGGCTCTTCAGACTCAGAAATAAGCTACTATTCTGACTCAGAGTTTGAAGATCCAGGGTGGACGGATTACTTTCCTCCAACTATACCATCTTCATCAAAAAGTGTAGCAACCTCAACCATAACTGATGCAGTAAGCACTACCAACCCTAAGCCCAGGAAGAAAAAGTATGTCCCTGGTTCATCTCTGGCTAATGAGCTTCCATATGCACCAACTCAAGCCCTGGAATCAGCAATACAAAACATGAAGTGGCCTGCTCCAAGAAAAGAGAAACCACCCAAGCAAGTTCTTGGCCTGCCATGCCCAAGGAAGCAAGCATCTGCTGATAACAAAAGGAAGTCTGCTGAAAAAGGAAAGCAGAGCTATGAGGGCAAAGGGAAAAATCCAATGGAGTAGGGTTGTTTCGTAGAAGTCTGTTTCTTTTATGTGTCTATGGTCATCTGTGTTAGTGTCATGGGTTTTCTTGTTTCTTTTGAATGTAACCTCTCTTGAATGATGAATAAAAAGAAACTCTATCCTTTGAATGATATATGTAGCCTCCCCTTGACAAATGACTAACTAATAATTCCTCCCCTAAAAAATAGCTTAATTATTAATCATACCAATACTCACAACTAAAAAAGTAAATCTTGAAACATCAAAGCCTTTTGTGAGTAGATCTGCTACATTATCATCAGTATGGACTTTAACCACATTAATAAGCCTGTGCTCATAGCAATCTCTAATAAAATGATACCTGATCTGATTGTCTTTTGTCTTGGAGTGATAAACTGGATTCTTTACAATACAAATAGTACTCTCATTATCAATGTTGATAGGAGTATTCTTGAAGTTGAACCCATAATCCAAAAGCTGATTTTGCAACCAAAGTACTTGTGCACAACAACTTGCAACAGCTACATACTCTGCTTATGTGGAAGAGGTTGTTGCAATTGTTTGCTTTTTACATTGCCATGAGACTAATCTACTTCCAAGATATTGACACCCTCCAGTGGTTGATCTTCTGTCATAGTTATCACAAGCATAATCACTGTCTGAAAAAGCATGTAGGTGAAAAGGTGACTCCCTAGGATACCATAACCCAAGCTTAGGTTGTTGCCTAAGGTACCTAAAAATTCTCTTGACATCATTCAGATGTGAAACCTTGGTTTGAACTTGATGTCTAGCACACAAGCATACAGCAAAAGTATTGTCAGGTCTAGATGCTGTTAAGTACATGAGGCATCCAATCATAGACCTATATAGCTTGACATCAACATCTTCTCCATCTTCATCTTTTCCCAAAGGTCTGTTAGTTTCCACTGGTGTTGATGCTGGTTTGACAGTGGTGAAGTTGAATCTCTTGAGAATATCTGCAACATACTTATCTTGACTGATTTACATTCCACTGCTTGATTGTTGCACTTGTAATCCCGAAAAGAATGTCAATTCTCCCATTGAACTCATCTGAAATTCCTTTTGCATAAGATCTTCAAATTCCTTCACCATAGATTGCTTAGTAGCACCAAAAATGATATCATCTACATAAACTTGGACAAGCATGATATCCTTCTTATCTCTCTTGATGAACAAAGTCTTATCAATAGCTCCTCTCCTATAACCATGCTGTAATAGAAAGTTTGAAAGTCTTTCATACCAGGCTCTTGGAGCTTGATGAAGGCCATACAGAGCCTTGATAACCTTGTAGACTTTGTTTCGGTGTGCAGGATCTTCAAAACTAGGAGGTTGTTTAACATAAACTTCCTCAGTAATAGTGCCATATAAGAAAGCACTTTTCACATCCATTTGATATACAGGAAATCCCATATTGGATGCAAAAGCCAAAAATAACCTTATGGCTTCAATCCTTGCCACAGGAGCAAATACTTCATAATAATCTACTCCTTCTTCTTGTCTGTATCCTTGAGCAACTAACCTTGCCTTATTCTTAATAACATTCCCTCTTTCATCTCTTTTTACCCTGAAGACCCATTTTGTACCAATCAGTCTCTTACCATCAGGTAAGTCACATAATACCCATACTTCTTGAAGTTTGAACTGTAGGAGTTCTTCTTGCATAGATTCAACCCAAATTTCCTTTTCTAATGCTTGTTTGACATTCTTAGGCTCTTCTTGAGACAGAGAACAAGCAAATAAGCACACTTGTTGATCTTTGTGATTCACCCTGTTCTGTTTGTAAATAAAGCTAAGTAAAGAAGTATGTTGTTGAGACATATTCTTAGCTTTAGTTCTTGTAAGCACTCCTGAAGTAGAAGGTCCAATAATCTTGCTTACAGGATGATCTTTGTGAATCCTTAGAGTAGGAGTTGGTGATACTTCAAGATTATATTCCAAATTAGTGATGTCAAGATCTTTATTAGAATCTGAGAAATATCTTTTTCTCCAATTCATCATCAGTATCTTCTAAGGCAGGCATGTGTGGATCATGTAAATCATCAACATTCTTCCAATTTGAAGTATCTAGGGTTTGAGAAGTTATTTCAAATGGATCAGCAGTACTTTGTGGCAAAGTACTGTCAGTGCCTTTAGCCTTCATTGCAGCATCATAAGTTCTTCTGAGATCATCTTCATATGCCTTAGCAATGGTTTCTTGAAGAAGCATCCTATTAAGTTCATATTGGATGGCCTGGTCTTCATCAGATACTATGGTTTTTGGTGGAGCAGTACTTTGAGGATCAACAGTACTCTTAGGTGTAACAGTACTTTGAGGCTCAGAAGTACTTTTCTTCTCATCATTGATTCTATCACAAGTCTTATCATCAGATCTTAAATTAACATCATGAACAATGTACTGTGTTTCTTCGTCAGTGGGAATAGCTTGATTTTCTTCCCTAACAGGCACATAGTTCATGGATGAAGACATTAAATCAAGATCAAACATCCAATCAAGACCTTTACCTTTATGATTTTCCAGTTCTTCTTGAAAATCAACATGAAGACATTCTTGAACCTTCTTTGTAGCCCTGTTGTACACTCTGAATCCTTTACTGTTGGTACAATATCCCAATAGGTATCCTTCATCTGATTTCCCATCAAATTTACCCAAATTGTCAATAGTGTTCAAAATAGTCATGGGACATCCAAAAGGTTTCATAAACTTGATGCTAGGTTTCTTTCCCATGAGTAGCTCATAAGGTGTCTTCACTTGAGGTTTTGTCACTGATACTCTGTTCAACACATAGCAAGCGGCACTTACAGCTTCAGCCAAAAATGGAACAGGTAATTGGGAATCTGCAAGCATTGTCCATGCTGCTTCTATCAGAGTTCTATTCTTTCTTTCTGCAACTCCATTTTGCTGAGGAGTTCTAGCAATACTGAATTCTCTCTTAATTCCTTTCTTGGCACAAAAGTCATTCATAAGCTGATTCTTGAACTCAGTCCCATTATCACATCTAATGCCTCTAACCTTGAGTCTTAACTGATTTTTCAAGTGCTATTATGAGATCATGAATAGCATCAAAAGTTTCATCTTTGAATCCCAAGAAAAAGACCCATCTAAATCTGCTACAATCATCTGTTATAACCAAACAGTACTTCTTATTCAGACTAACAACAGATACAGGTCCAAACAAATCCATGTGTAGCAGTTCCAAAGGCTCTCTAATAGTTTTCTCTTCAATCTTCTTGCAGGAAGCCTTGTGCTGTTTACCCTTCTTACAAGCCAAACATGAATGATCAAGCTTGAATGTTTTAGAAGGTAAACCTCTAACTAAATTCCCTTTAAATAGCTTGTTGATATTCTGGAAATTAACATGCCCTAGTCTCCTGTGCCATTGATGTGCTTCCTCCATTGTTGCCTTTGCAATCAAGCATGTTTCTCTTGAATTGATGTTCTTCAAGTCTATGCTATACACATCATTATTTCTTGGTGTTGTCAGCATGACCAAGTTTCTATCTTCTAACTTAAAATCAGGAGAAAGTATAAGACATTCTGTGTCCAAGAATAACACAGGATACTTCTTATCACAAATCTGAGAGACTGACAAAAGATTGAATTTAAGTTCCTCCACATATCTAACATTCTCAAAATCAATGTTTCTAGCCTTGATAGTTCCTTTGCCAGTTATTCTTCCTCCATCAGGATCATTACAAAATGCAACTTTTCCTCCAAAATAAGCTTTAAAATCTGACAAGAGCTCCTTTTCTCCTGTCATACTCCCAGAGCAACCACTATCAACAATAAGATGATCTTTAGGCTCCTCTTCTGGGTTGTCCTGCATTCACATGAAAAAGGTTAGTTTCTTTTAAAAACCCAAGCCATTACTGACTTGTGTTCCCCTTGTGGAGTGACATACTCAAATTCTTTGAGTATGTAATCACCACTATCTTTGAAAACATGATCAAGAATTAAGGTTTTTGTTTCCAAAACAGTTGGTTTATTATGATCAATGTTTCCTTTTTCACCCTTAACCTCTGAAAGTACTAGTTCTTCCCCAGCAGTACTTTCTTTCTTAACCTATTTAGTTGTAACTTTTAGAGTTGGGTTAGCTTCTTTTATTTTGTAGTAAGACCTTCTAGGTTTGTAGTAATTGTTTGTCCTAGGTCTTACACTTGAATTGTTGCTTTCAACACTTTGGTTAGGGGAATTTCTGTCAATACTTTGAGAAGGTACTGTGGGTTTGGAAAATGGTCTTTTCTGATGAGGGTACCTATAGTCTTTAGAGAAATTACTATGGTTTAACCTATTTGTGTAATTCCAAACTGGTTTGTTGTCCCTTGGCTTAGTCTCCCTGTGACTTTGATTTGCAGACCTGGTCTTTGAAATTTTGTTAGAGTACTCTGAATGATAGTCACAATCCTTTATCAAATGATGAGGACTGTAACATACATAACATAACTTTGGACCCAACATCCCAAATCCATGCCCAAAAGGTTTTCTACAATTAGCAGTATTTTGAAAGTATTTTCTTTGAGGTACTGCTGAATTATCAGCAGCACTTTGAAAAGTGTTTGAAGGTACTGCTTGTTTTAAAACCTTTTTCTCTTCAACCCTAGGTTCACGATTTTATTGACCTGTTAGCTTTTTCCTGAACTCTAAGTTATCCACCCCATAACAAGAGACATCTTTCCTAGGTGGTTGAAAACTACCTGGGGGATGTGGAACTGCATTATATCCCTAGTCATTCTTATATTCAGGAGGTGTTGGACTACGGTATTCCTCATCACTAGAAGTGTTATCATCCAAACTAACAAATTCTTCATCACTAGTTGAGGCATCTACTGTAAGATTACTCTTAGATGGATTATCTTCTGTGTTATCATAACCTAGACCAGTTTTAAGGTTTGCTGTTCTTTGTTTTTCAACAAATTGAACATGTGACAGACCTGATTCATTCCAAGCAGCAAGTTTTTCTAACAACTTATCTCTCTCTTTAGTAACTTTCTCTATTTCAGACACCTTACATCCTAGTTTCCATTCACTTAACTTAACTTGGTACTCTTGTTGCTTATATGTTTCAGCCCATGCTACTTCATTGTTTTCATGAGTTAGTATTTTGGCTTTCAATCTTGGGCTGTTCAATCATCTTGTTTGCTTGATACTTTGCAAATTTGCATTCCCTTGCAAAGTGACCAGTCCTTTGACAATTGAAACACTCAATTTTGGACTTATAAAATGTTATTCCCTGTTTAGCTTTGAAATTAATGCCTCTTCCCTGTCTTATTCACAAACTTTTTGATCCTTGCAGTAAGCATTGCAACTTGCCATCTGATGTCAATCTCCTGCAGAGCATCATCATCAATTTGCAGGATATCTTCTTGATAGGTTACAGGTAGAGATGCTTGTTGAGCAAAGAATGAACATAGAACATCATCTGAGGAAGGAGTGTTTGATGGTGATGAAGTGGTAGTGACCATAGTTGTACATGGAAGTTGAGTTTCAGTCACCATACTTTGAACAGGATAAGCAGTACCTTTATTAGAAGTACTGCTTCTGTTTTCAGAAGATACAAAAGCAATGTTTTGGGGTTTCTGATGTGTGCTTGAACCTGTAGTACCATTCATCTCATGCTCATACACCTTCAGATTGTTGTAGAGATCATCAAAGTCCATTGTGTCCAAACATGATTGTCCTCTAATCATAGTAGCAACTACATGCCATGCTGATGGTAAGCTTCTCAAGAACTTCAAGTTAGCATCTTCAACAGATGCCTCAGCTCCATATAGTTCTAGCAAACTCAATAGATTTTCGAATCTTTCATAAGCAGAATCAAGACCTTCTCTTTCACCAACAGTGAAAGTTTCAAATTGTTGCTTCAACAGATTCCTATGCATATTCTTGGAAGCATCATTACCTCCAAAGTTCTTCTTAATAGCAGCCCATAATTGTTTTGCATCCTGAGCATCATGAAACTTCAATAGGTGTGCATCAGGAATAGCAAACAATAGTATGTTGAGAGCTTTGTCTTGATTTCTCTTAGTAGTAGCTGGAATGGTTGGTTGTGGTGGTTTAGGTTGTCCTTCTAGCTGTACTGGTTCTTCAATTTGCATATTACCATTGACAATCACATCCCATAAAGCATGGTCTGTGATGGCAATGTACTGCCTCATCTTCATGGCCCATAAATCATATTCTTCCTTCTTGACAGTAGGAATTCTAACAGCAGTGATGGATGGTGCAGGTGCAGCTTCTGTCGACATCTTGAAGGTTTTGTTTGTTAAATCGGTTTAAAGGTTTTCTTCTTAATCAGAGTTTCCAACACAAGCTCTGATACCACTTGTTGGATCGTAATACTCTGACCAAACTACTTTTAGCTTGTAAAGATTTAATAATATTAAGTAAACTTAACACTATTAATATTGAAACACTGTTTAACCTTGTAAAGTATGCGGAATCTACTAACACAAAGCTTAAGAAGAACTTTATATTAAACCAAACTTGAATCTGCTTTATTACACAAATTCACTAACAACTCTAACTATTATCGACTTTGTAAAGCTCTAAGACTCTTAGAAACTTCGACTAAACTTATGCTAAAACTTATATCGACTAATACCTCTTAAGGCTCTTTATATAGATAACCTTAAGTCGGTTTACATCATTATCTTGATCGACAAGTAATTATCCCTAACTAATTCTAGAATATTCGTTCAATATTACACATTAATCCTTTAACTAATATTGCACATAAGTCCTTGTATACTACGAAGTACTTTGAGTATTCTTCAATAAGCAGCAGTACTTTGACTTTAATCTTCAGCAGTACTTTGACTTTTAGTCTTCTAGCAGCAGTACTTTAACAAACAGAAGTACTTTGATCTTTTATATCCCAACAATCCTCCCCTAACTTGAACTCCACTTACTTGATTTCAAGTTTCTTTGTATTCTTTGATCTTCAATGACATTATCAGCAACAAGGATTGTATTTGTATATCTATTCAACTTGTAAGTCAAAGTGCTCTTGATCATCATCTCTTCAGCAACTCAGCAGTATTTTGATAATAGGTACATCAAATCTTTTAAAGTTTTATACTATTCTCATCACTTCCAGATGTGTAAACTTCTGTGAGAGGTGAATCATTGAACTTTTAATGGATTTTGATCTCTCTTTACCAAAGCCATTAACTCTGGAGTAGCCAATGTTTAGGTTAGAACAACCATGGTACTTTAAAGTTTCAGCAGTACTTTGACTTTTAGTCATCTAGCAGCAGTACTTTGACAAACAGAAGTACTTTGATCTTTTATATCCCAACAGAAGGCTTTGTTTGTAAAATCGGTTTAAAGGATTTCTTCTTAATCAGAGTTTCCAACACAAGCTCTGATACCACTTGTTGGGTCGTAATACTCTGACCAAACTATTTAATAGCTTATAAGGGTTTAATAATATTAAGTAAACTCAACACTGTTAATATTGAAACACTGTTTAACCTTGTAAAGTATGCGGAATCTACTAACACAAAGCTTAAGAAGAACTTTTATATTAAACCAAACTTGAACCTGCTTGATTACACAGATTCACTAACAATCCCTAACTATTATCGACTTTGTAAAGCTCTAAGACTCTTAGAAACTTCGACTAGAAACTATATCAACTAATACCTCTTAAGGCTCCTTTTATAGATAACCTTAAGTCGATAATATCATCATACCTTTTAACCATGAAAATGATTTTTTTTAAATTATTTTCAGCGATTCTTAATAAATTGTTGTCCTCTTTCTTTTTTTAGTTTTTCAGATTTTATAGAATTGTTTTTTTTGAATGTTATTGTGATATTATCCGCTCCATGCCTAATTAAAATATAACCCGCACCGGATCTCATATATGAGTACGAAACTTGAAAAACAACTCACTTAAATAATGCACACTTCAGGAATAGGTATAAATTCAAAATAATGTGAATAAAAGTCACAAAAGTAGTATAATTTACACAAACATCGTGTAAAAGTTAACTAAAAATAATTTTGTCTACGTTACTATGTAATTAGTTTCGAAGAAAGAGTCAAATGACACATTCTCCAATGTTAGATTGACCAATTACCAACCACATTGTCTAGCATTTATAACAAGAAACCAACCAATGCAAGTTGATCATCTAGTTACTTTACAAACCAAACGTGCCTCTTGCTTAACCAAATAGTAAAAGACACACAACTGACCGTGCACAACCATACTTGTAGTGTTGCAACACCCCTTGTTCTATGAGGAAAAGCGACGTTTTTGATAATATTCTGTCTATTTTCTTACATTTGGTTAGAATTTATAACTCTTTTAGCTGTAAGTTGGAATGACTAGTTGCAACACCCTTTGTAACTTTCATGCATCCTTTTTTCTAGCTCGTTGCTAGAATCTTTTAAGATAATTAGCCGTTTAGAAAAATTTAAATAGTTTTTGTGGAGCGCCAACTTAAATTCTTAATTAGTGGACTGAAACGGACCTGGGACGTCGTTTTAGGTGTTGTCCAAATTGTGGCTTACGTGGTTGGGTTGATCCACCTATGTGTTCAAGAACTCTACCAAACATGATAAATATTGAGGTACATACATATACCAACTGTATTTGTGAAGAAATTGTTTGTTTCAGGAGCTACACTGTTTGCTGCAACTGTACCTGTGAAGGAAGTGTTTGGTTCAGTAAGATTTTTGGGACTGCTGTGAAAGCTCGAGCCCAGGCGTATCAGTCTTGCTGGCATACATTTAAAAGTACAATATATCTACATGGCAGGCAACCGTTTAATCCGGCCATTGCAGGAGCTCCAGATGGCAAGTTCGTGTAAATGGGGTTCAAGTCTATACACACGAACATTAACTCTGGAAAATGCGATTGACTCTTGAAAGTCGGATCAGGGTGTTCCCGCCAATCCAACCTTTTTGTGGAATAAACTCTTGGAAATAGGGTCCTCCACCATGGATTTACTAAAGTGAATAGAAATGAAACATTTCCCTTAATAATTCTATATATATACTAAAGCAGGGCAAACTTGCGGACCATTTGGGATAAAATATTGCAAAAATCATGTTATAATATTAAAAATAAATATTAGCCTGTTTGGTGCTATTATAATACAGTATGAAATATAATATCATTAATGTTTGGCTTTACATACTATCTAACTTGGGCTCCTTTTTATAGCTGCTATTTTTTTTACCGACTCTATTCTATGAGATAAAACATAGATATTAATGAAGGACAAAAACATTGGTAAATGAACTGCCAAGAAACTTCATCATAAACATTGGTGATCAAATGCTACAACTTCACCTTACCAGACTCGATAACTTCACCTTAAAAGATGCGTTGAAGTCCATAACATAAACCGATAACTTTGCTCGACATTTGTCTTGACCATTGTGCAAGGTTTTTATTTTATTTTATTTTTTATTTATTTTTAATAGAAAACGTGTTAATAAATTAATATTCTATGGAAGAAAGTTTTGCAATTTATATCTAATTTATAAAAAAAATTGAAAAAAGAAACAGAGTCGTTCAAAAAAGAAATAATATTTTAGTCGTTCAAAAACAAGAAACGGAGTCGTTCAAGAAAAAAAAATACTTTACATGAGTTGTTAAAAATAATAATAATAATAATATGATTTTAGTATCTCGGATCCCCACTAATTTCTTGTAAATCCTATGATTTTATAATAAAGTGATGTTTAATAATATATATATATATATATATATATATATATATATATATATATATATATATATATATATATAATAAAGGAAACCAGAAGGTACAACATAATTTCTAATAGTTATGTTAATAAATGCGAGCGTTACAAGTTTCTCTAAATTTTCTAATTTTGTGTTATTTCAGATTTTTTACATCCAGATACTCGTAGTAAACTAAGGTACAATAAAAAAAATGGTAACAAAAACTTACATATAATCTAATAAAAGCAATTTGAGTTTAAATTACTCGAATTTCACAATACATTATGTTCGACTTACCCGACTTATGATTAATTTATGTATGTTTTTATCGGTTTGTGTGTAATTATTTTAGACATTCAATGAAATCTTTTGCTCCGACTAAAAGATTTGCAGTTAATGTCTAAGTTTTTTAAAATTACTTTTACATAAGGGAAACATGGTTTTTTTGGTTGTTGGCATTCTCTAAAAAGGTGTGAATCGGTGGGAACACCCTGATCCCATGCATCTTTTGATGCCAACCGGATCAGGGTGTTCCCGTCAATCTAACCTTTTTGTGGAATAAACTCTTGGAAATGAGGTCCTCCACCATGGATTTACTAAAGTGAATTGAAATGAAACATTTCCCTTAATAATTCTATATATATACTAAAGCAGGGCAAACTTGCGAACCATTTGGGATAAAATATTGCAAAAATCATGTTATAATATTAAAAATAAATATTAGCCTGTTTGGTGCTATTATAATACAGTATGAAATATAATATCATTAAGGTTTGACTTTACATACTATCTAACTTGGGCTCCTTTTTATCGCAGCTGTTTTTTTTATCGACTCTATTCTATGAGATAAAACATAGATATTAATGAAGGACAAAAACATTGGTAAATGAACTGCCAAGAAACTTCATCATAAACATTGGTGATCAAATGCTACAACTTCACCTTAAAAGATGCGTTGAAGTCCGTAACATAAACCGATAACTTTGCTCGACATTTGTCTTGACCATTGTCCATAACTAAAATGGTATGTATCGTACAAAAATGGTATAAAGTTCACTAATTTTCAAACATGCAACAACGTTGCATTAATTTCGCTATCAAGGTATATAATTTGCTTAAATGGTGTAATATAAAACGACTAATCTTTTATATAATATGAGAACGCACTTTTGGCCGAATCGAGAAATTCGATTAACCAATGGGAGGGCTCCATTTTGAAATCGAGCACTCTCATTGGTTAATTGGTTTTCCAATCGAGAGAATGTTTGAGCGCCAAAAGTGTTTTTTGAGGGGCCTCCCAAAACATAGACGTGTCGAAAACGCGAATAAAAAAACCTTTTGCAAACGGGTGTGTTTTCTGAAACTTTGGTGTCGCGGGGTCTCTGGCAGTATGAGAGGCACCTTCTAAATGTTTTAAAAACGATGGTTTATTCTCCGATATCTTTTCTATATTTGAATTACGCGTTATCTTTTGACCCACGGCTGTGAAACCCTAATCCTGAGCCTATATATAGTTGCCAAATGTGGGTGCTCATCGTTCATCAGACTTTCAATTGTTTTGCTTTCGTTTTCTTATCGCATATAGGCTCCATAATTATCAGAATTAAAGAAATATAATAGGTATAGAGCCCTAATTCTGATTGGTTATCGTTTCTTTTGCTTTCGTTTTCTTATACCAGGTATATATACTAGGTATGGAACCCTAGATCTGATTCGTTGTCGTTCGTTATTATTTAATTTTTTGGGTTTTTCTATATTGATTTATATTTTGTTTGTTGAATTAGTTATTGTTATATTTATTTCTTTATTATGCGTTTATGTAGCGCCCTGATTCTGATTGGTTATCGTTTTTTTTTTTTTTTTTTTTTCTTTTTTTTTTTTTTTTTTTTTTTTTTTTTTTTAAGCAGGTGTATGTTTTAGATTTCGTTATTACTAGGTATGGAACCCTAAATCTGATTCGTTGTAGTTTTTTATTATTTTAATTTTTTGTTTTTCCTATATTGATTTATATTTTGTTTGTTTAATTAATTATTGTTATATTTATTTCTTTCTTATCCGTTTATTTATTTATGATGTTTTTAATTGTCGATTGCATGTATTGAACATTTTTTATCATTTATATCTTTTCTGCTAACCTCTATGGATACTCATTAATTTTTTATATTTTTTTATTGAAGCGATTGGTTATGAAGATCCGGAATGGTCTGACAATATATCACATCAAACGATAAAAAATGTTCAATACATGCAATCGACAATTAAAAATATTTGTATCTTTATCTCATCAGACGAAGAGTCATTGTTTTGTTACTTGAATTTTGAATTTTAGAGACATATTAAAGATTCGTCTATTTTTTTTTTGTGCTTTGGTTTGTACATCACAATACTATTTTTCTTATATGGTAATGTGTATCAGATTCCATTGCGGTTGAACCCATTATTATAAGAACGGTAAATTATGACTCATCGTTATGGTCATATGATCATATTCAATTACGTCAGGATTATATTATATTTATTTTTTACATGTATCTTTATCATATCAGACGCAAACTTCCTTTGGATTAAAAGAATTATTTTGTAAATTGAATTGTGAGATTTAGACACTTATGTCAATTAATTGTTTATTTTATTTATTATTATTTTTTTCTCCCTGAATTGCACATCACAGCAATGTTTTTCTTATGAAATCAATTGTATCAGAAACATGTTCACATTGTAATTACTCATTTTATATATATTTTCATTCCGTCTATCCCGTGGTTTAAAATATTAGAATCGTGTCTAGAGCGAATACTAAATGATTATATACATACATTAAACTTAATTATGTTGTTCGCAGGTTACTTTTATTACTTTAATTAGAGAATATATTTCTCATAAATTAATCAGATAATGACTGAAAAGAATCAGAGGTTAAACATAACACCAGATTAATCTTTATTCAAACATTTATCATAAACGTCTCCCATAATATACAGAGGTATCTTCTAAAACTGATTTTACCTTTATCAATATCTTTTATATTTCAATTACGTTATCTATCTGGGCGCGTATATTTATAACTTATAGATATTCTCCCAATGAGGGTGGTTTATGGTTTATTATCTTTTGCATCTCCGAAGATTCACATGTGTATGGATAATTTACATATGTATCGTAATCTACTATTCTTGATCAACTTATATGTGTTTATTGTATTACGTGGTAAAAATGTTGTGTTCCTGATTCGCAATTAAACCTTTGGTTATTGATATGTATATTTTTAACATTTTATTTGTTTCAGTTTTTGCTAAAGTTACCGTCACTTAGTTTTTGGGTTCGGATTGTAAATAAACAAGGATGGCTGCGAGCCGCCGCGTTGCGGCGAGACAAGTGATCTCGCCTTTGTTTTGGACAAACTCGGTAGAGAGTAACATTGATCTTGAGAAAGTAGAGTGAATGATTGTTCATTATGTTGTCACAACAACATAGCAAATAACATAATACACATTAACTGAACAAGTTAACAACATTGCTAGTTTACAGCTTACTGCATTTGACATGTAGTTTATTCCCGTACTAAGTACATACACATAAGTAAAGATAACTACAAACTTAATATCAAGACATACAATATAACTGCCAAAATATAACCCCAAAAGACCAGCATCCTGATCATACTCTAATCTTCATCAGAGGAGACTTGTTCATGAACCTCCATAAGCTTAACTTGGCATTCTTTCTCACGAATCCCATGATTGATGTCATTGATTAGAGCAGTCAACATCTTAGTCCTTTTACGTTCCATTTCCTGTGTTTCAAGTAGACAACCAAGAATAGCAACTGCCTTTTTTTTAATGGACCCAGATGATGAGTCTCCTTGAGTGGAACCTGACGGTCCTCCACTTTCTTTTGGAGTTCATTACGCTCCTCCACAAATCGCTTCAAACAACCTTTCTCTTGTATTATTTCATTGTTGACATGAGTCTTGAATTCCGTTGCCAAATTATAAGACACATATACCTCTTTGATTTCATTGATGTTGGAAGATGAAGAAGCCATAGTTATGTTAGGCTTAGTTTTGGTCAAACTGCTATTTGATGTGATAGGATGGGTAGTTATTGTGTGTTCTTGCATGGGTAAGGGAAATTAATGGTGAATAACTGTTCATTCGTGAGGCTCAAGGGTGGCAATCAAATCAACAGCCCTTATTAGTTACATATAAACACAAATTAACAATCATATCCAAAGACAAATTACACATTAAACAGACAAACACAATTAATATTTGTTCAGACATGTTTTTTGTAACAAATCAGAATCACCACAGCCTAAAAACCAAAATTGTAATAATTAGTGGATTTTTTAAAATACACAAACACAACAAATATGTACTAACTTTAAATCAATAACAAAAGTGATTCAGGAAAATAATAAATATCCGAAATGACTTGCCGGTACCGTCGATGGTGATCCCTTTGACTTTGGATAAACCAAACCCGAACCTGACTTTGTCTTTACTTCCCTATCATTTTTGTCTACACCAAGCTCAACAGAGTTATCGCCATAATACTCATGACCATCACTATCAATACCATCAATATTTTGTAATGGATCTGTAGGTTATGATAGACACTGGCATACGCTTTCCATTGCAGATGTGATTGGAACCTCAGAAGACTCTGGTTTAGCACTAAATATTGCATTTCCCATTATATGAAGTTTGACAGCCTTAGATAATTGGCCTATGGTAGGGTGGAGTCATGTGGTATGGTTCTCTCAATGAACCGCTGAGATGAAGGACAAAGTGCGTACAATTTTTTTTTAAATGTTAAAGTAATGGTCGTTAGTTAACAGCCGTTAAATAACTAACGGTTGTTAGTATTTGCAATTGATGTATAACCTGAAGGACCATTTATGTAAATTATTTGAGGACTAAATTTGCAATGAACCGCTGAGATGAAGGACAAAGTGCGTACAAATTTTTTTAAAAATGTTAAAGATAACGGTCGTTAGTTAACAACCGTTAAATAACTAACGACCGTTAGTAAAAAAATGTAGCAGATACAGTGCTTGTTCCCATCATCCTCCCCTCTTTTAGTATATACGAGTGAGGGCACCCGCGCGTTGCTGCGAGAATGTTGTGTCTAATCTAAAATCGAAATAAAATGATCGGGAAATAAATTTATTAAGGACTAAATTTGCAAAAGATCGCTAACGGGGGACTAACGGTGCTATTCACAGCTAACCGGAAGGACCATTTTTGTAAATTCGTTATGTACAAAATAATTCTGGAAATAATATATTTTTTACATAAAAAGTCCCTAAAATTCTCGATGTGTTGCATCGTTAGTCCCTGGCATTTTGTATCGTTAGTCCCTGAAGGACCTATCTTGCAACGACAGTTTCACATTATTATATATACTAAAACCCACTGGGATGAATAGTAAAAGCACTGTTTTGCACTGTTCATTGCCCAATTTTCGCTTTTAGACCCTGTGGTTATAGATCTATTGCAAAGTTAGTCCTTAACGCCCGTTAATATTGTTTAGAAAAAGCCCCTCAGGTTAACTTTTAATTTCAAAGTTAGTCAACATACCGACAATCTCAGGCCGTAAAAAATCATATTATTTTCATAAACACTTTTCGAAAATAGTACTTGCGGTTATCAACCTTTTGCATATATAGTCCTTAATAACAAAAATAATTTTTTTACAACCGTTTCATTAAGAGTTTGGATTAAACAAAACATTCCCGCAGCAACACACGGGTACCCCACTCGTTAGGGACTATTTTGCAAGTGGGAACTGTTTCGTCCACTGTAGCTACAGTGTCAAACAGTGAAATGTTCCCCCTTTTAGTAAATACGAGTGAGGGCACCCGCGCGTTGCTGCGAGAATGTTGTGTCTAATCTAAAACCGAAATAAAACGATCGGGAAAAAAATTTATTAAGGACTAAATTTGCAAAAGATTGCTAACGGGGGACTAATGATGCTATTTACAGCTAACCGGAAGGACCATTTTTGTAAATTCGTTAGGTACAAAATAAATTGAAGCAATAAAAACCTAGAAACTTTTTGATTAACTGAAAAAGATACAATGCTTGAATAAAGAACATAAATAAAACTATACTAATTAACCTACTCCTAATCTAAAATCCTACTACATACTGCCTTGAAAGGCTTACAACTTGATCTATTTATACTAAAAAGCAAAGAAGGGGGCTTCATTCCTTTGTGCTTGTTCTGTGAGAGAAAATAGCTAGGATACTACTCCATTTGTGTTTCTTTTGAGCAAATCCCAGCCGTTGGTTAGCTATGTGAATCATCACAGCCATGGATTGGTATTTTGGCGCCAAAATGGTGAGGTGGATTGCCAGTGTGGAGGTAAAAGATCTTATGGAGATTTTTGGGGGAGCAATGGGGTGGCTGGAGCAGGCAAGGTGGGGAGCAGAGGAGACAAATTACTTGGAGGATGTGGAGAGACAATTTTCTGGGAGGGAGTGAGATTTTGTCTCTGGTTCAGTGATGTGTTAGGGAAGGAGGGAAAGGGAACTCCGGTTTTCTAAGGAGGATATGCGTTGGATTGGTTTAAGGGTTTATGTTGGACTGGGCCTGGTTTGTTATGGACTGAATTTGGTTAAGGTTTTAGTTAGGTTTAATATCACAGAACACCTTTAATATATCCCAGGGTTGACTTGACTCCGCCTTTAATATCACCGTTGCTCAATTGGTATCGAGTCGTTCAAAATTGTATGTGCAAATTTTTTTGTAAAATGCTATCACTACTCATAAATGCTAATTGTAAATTCCTGCTCCCAAGGCCCACTGGGGCCGTTTCTTTTTTTTTTTCCAGTTTCCAAATAGTTCCTGCTTAAATTAAGGATGTCATATGGAGTTAGAATCATTTGAACACATGGTCGTTTCTTTTTCATACTGGATGGCAATCAAACTGTCAAAACTACCCTTGTATTTTAATTGCCGTATAATGTTTTGTTTTATAAAAACAACAACAAAATAAACTGAGACAATCAAAAATTCAAACAATAAACACATGATGAACAACACTACTAACAGATCCATCCTTAATAAAGGACATGGAAATCCCTTATTAAAAATAACAAGTACATGGAAATCTTTATACCCAACAATGAAAAGAAGAAAACATATTTTAAGTTAGAATAATCATATCAATTTCAAACAATAAACACATGATGAACAACACTACTAACAGATCCATCCTTAATAACTAAAGTGATTTTGGAAGCATCAAAAAGATTGAATTTTAAGGAAAAGAGAAACTCCTAATTTATATGTAGATTCATATGCATATAAAGATGAAGTGATGAACCCAACATCAAGAAGATCTATCGGTGTGATCGAAGGTGCAGAGAAGACGACGACTTAATGGTGGAAACAGGGGAGAACGATAGTGGATCGGGGGAGATGACTGTGGAGTTATGTTCTCCATGGAAGGTAGGTGGGGAAGAGGAAAAAGGATTTTGGGATGAGAGAATAAAGGAAAAGGATGGTAGGTAATTTTGACTAAACAACATCCTAGATGGAAACAACTCCAATTTGAGGCCCCTTTTACGTTTAGGATTTTCTTTTGTATTAAGCAAAAAAGAAACAACATTTTTTCCTAGTTGAGTTAAGAAAACTTTCCATTAAGGACATTAAGAAAAAAAGAAACACCCATCGCCCCTACCATCACCTCCACCATCGCCACCATCACAACCATCACCCCCACCATCGCCACCATCACCACTGATCTAATTGTTTAACAAATCGAAACCCTGACTCTAACAAATCGAAGCACACTCAGATCTGAATCGACGTTGTATAAAGTTTTACCTCATCTAAGGTTTTAAAAACGATGTTTGCTAGGGTAAGCATTTTGTGAATGATTTAGGGTTACTGGATCTTAGCTTTAGGGTTTTTTGTCTGATATCGTTTGTATTTTACTGTTAGGATTCGTTTAATTATTCGAGGATTATTTTATTGTTTTTTGTTTATCTGATTATTTAATTTTTAAGGTTTGTATTTATGGTTTGTTTAATTATATCGAGGATTACTTAGTATTTTTTATGGTTAGGGCTTTTTTAGATGCCTAAGTTTGACAAAAAAATATAATGGATGTTTTGGAAAGCTGTGTATATGGTTAGTTTGGTTAAGATGATTTGGGTTGTGTTAGGGACTGTGTATATGATGATTTCATAAGACCATTTGGGTTTTGTTAGGGACTGTGTATATGATGATTTGGGTTGTGTTTGGGACTCTGTATATGATGATTTGGGTTGTGTTAGGGACTGTGTATATGATGATTTTCATAAAGACATGATGGATGGTTTATGGCCAGGGTTCTTTACCGTTAGATGCCTAAGTTTGACAAAACATATAATGGATGTTTTGGAAATCTGTGTACATGGTTAGTTTGGTTAAGCTTGATAAACTTATGATGGATGATTTGGGTTGGGTTATGGACTGTGTATATGATGATTTTCATAAACACATGATGGATCTCTTCAACTGAGCAATCGTGAGAGTCGCTAACCTCTTCAACTGAGCTCAGTTTGAAGAGGTTAGAGACTTTCACGATTACTAAGTGGAAGTGTTGTTAACTAAGGACTACACCCTGCTCTCCTTTACTTCCTTTTCTTCTTATAGTGGTCCATTAGGGTTTTCAGGACCCTCTGTCTTTTTCCCGCTTCCATTTATAGCCCTTGGATTAGCTTGCTTTGATTTTGACCCTTGAATTATAATTTGGCGCAAAAATGTCAATTGTGGCAGTTGGGGTTACATGGAGTGGATTAAGGAGCAATAAATGCTTCTTGGAGCTTTGTGGAGTTGGGGGAATAGGGTATGGAGAAGGTGAGCAGAGCAGAGGTGAGGGGGGGGTTGAGTGTTGCAGTGTCACGTGGGAGAGAAGGAGGGGTCAAAGGGGGAGTTGACCGAGGAAATTAATAAAACAGGGGTGTTTTTATTTTTATTTTGGATTTGGGCTGGTGAATGGTGGGCTGGGTGAGGGTGTTGGGTTGTGTTTGTGTGTGGATTGGATATTAAGGATGGGTCCATTTGGTTTGTTGTAAATAATAACACAAGGACCAATTTTGAAACATGCCAAAACTGAAGGACCAGCATTGTAAACTTCATAAAGTTATTCCAAAGGATCAATCATGCCAAGTTTATAATTCCAAGGACCAAAACTGATTTTTCCATATTTTCAAAATTTCCCGGGACCTTTTTTGCCAAACTTTGAAAGTACAAGGACCAATCTTGCAAACATTTGAAACTTTTTACCCAAGGATCATTTTTGATAATTTTTTATTTTTAAAGGACTTGGGTTGACTTATCTTTCAAAATAAATGCTCAGGGACTAATTTTGACAAGTTTTGAAAGTTGGGGGACTGAAACTGCTAATTATGCAAACTTTGTTCGTTTTTCATCTGTTTTTTCTCATTTTGCATCTGAAACATATAAAACACAATCTCTGGGATAATTTCAGTATTTTGATGCATTTTTTAGTGTTTATAAATGTTTTGCAGCTCAGATTTAACCAAAAATGATGTTGTTTGAGCACTCATCATCCAGCTCTCTTTTAATTGACTCTTGAACACTGTCATAAAATTCCTTAACCTGTGGATATCTTAACCTTTGTAGATTTTTAAATCCTCTGTCTTTCAGAAAACTTATCAAAGAATTTCTTTCTTGAGCTTTAGACAGTGGCCTTCTTGTTTCAACAACTGGCTTCCTTGATTCCTTTAAGTATTCAGCATCCAAATCAGCTTGATACTTTCTAGCAGTTTCTTCATTCTTAGCTATCTAAAAAGCTCTTAATTGTGCTAGAGTGAACTTCTTCTTCTTCTTCTTTGATTCTTGCATAATTGCTTTTCCTTTGTCTTTAGGATCTAATTCTCCATATTCAGAAGAAGCTTGTGAGACTTGAGCTTGTTCAACATCAGAAATACTTATCCCTCTTGGTCTTGACATATTAAGCATAATCTGAGCAATAGTCTCATCATTACTAGCTGTGTGCTCCTTTATCTCTTCTTTGTGAATAGAAGGACCAGCTTCATTATCAAAAATTCTTGTAGAAGGTCCAGCTTCATCAACATTTTGATTCCTCCACAATTTGAATGATGATGACCTCTTCTTGATCTTCTTAGATTTAGAAGCCTTCTTGGATTTCTGACTACTCCTTCTGTGTTGCTTCACCCATAACCTATGATGAGTAACCAGTGGCCAAACAAATTTCTTCAATCTCCTGAACTTATCTTTCAATCTCTTGATGATCTGATCAGCTTGAGCATTAACCACCTTCTTTATCCGTCTGAATTCCCTAGTCAAAGCATAAGTATCCAGTTTTCATTCATCTCCCTCATCTCCTCCAGATGTTTCAGACCTATCTATGGAAGTATAATCATTGGGAGATGGTGCTGGATTCACATCTTGCTCTGAAGCAGTACCTTGCAGAGAAGTACTTTCCTTGGAAATAGAATGTTGAGAAGTACTTTCTCTAGAAAGAGTCTTCTCCCTTGAAACATGTGCTGGCAAATAGGTAGTTCTTTCACTTGAAGCAGCATGTTGAGGTAAAGCATGAGGTGGTGTTGAAGTATGTTCTGATGCAGAATGCTTAGAATGTGCATAATCACTTACTGCATCAGCTGCATCTCTAACTGCATGTGCTACTTCTAATATGTGAGCTGTCAAAGTAGTGTTGTGGCCAGAAAACTTAACACCCTTTTTAGACATAAAAGTAAACACCTTGGGTGGAAGTACAACAGTAGGTACAAAATATTGAGGTTTTGGAACACCCTCAAGTTTGTTTGTCTAAAAATAGCTGAACAAACCTATGATACATCAAAAATGGTGAACCAACTTTGATGTGACTAAGCATACCATCAACAATCATATATGAGAAATTGAATTGTTGATTGGTAGCTAACCCAACTAATGCATAGGCTATGTTATGTCCAAATTGATCCCAAGCAGTACTTTTGGGACTTAGACAATGAAGTAAACCATGTATAAGGTACTTCCAATGGGGATTAACCAATGCCTTTTGAAAAGTAAGCTTATTGAGAGCAACTTCATAGCTTATCTCTCTGAGTTCATCCCAAGTAACTTGTTTGTCAAAAAGAACAGTGCCTTCTTCATCATTAAACAATAATACTTCCCTTATTGTGGCTTCAGTGATGCGAATATGTCTCCCTGCAACTATATCTTCAATAATATCTTCTCCTTCTTCCAAACCAGTTCTAGCAGTATTCCAAAACTCTTGAATCCAGGGGCCAATGATTTTAGGATTGACTAACAGAGCATAGTTTATTGATGACCCAGTGAGAAAATCAATGATGGCATGGAAATCAACATTCTTTTGTGTCTTATCCAAGTTGGCAATCATGTTGTGTTTGTTGCTGGTGGAACAGTTTGTCATTGTTGATGTGGTAGTGTTTGAATGGATGAACAGTTATGATGATGAGGGTATACAAAGATGGAAGAGATAATCACAAAGAGGGATGATATTCAAAAATAATCTCGCCCCATTAAATGCATATATCGTATTTTTGGCATTTATCTCCTCCGTATATTGTGCAAAGTTGTTAACCCCTCTTTTTGACCGTTGGAACAGTACTTCTGACAAAAAAGTACTTTCCACTAAGTGCCAAACAGTACTTCCCCATATAATACTGAGCAGTCCTTTCATTCAAATATGAAACAGTACTTTGCCTAAAAGTACTTTCCACTGAAATATCTAACCAAATTGACTTTTTGACCAAGCCACTAAAAAATATCTTCTAAAAGTCAACCCGATATAATAAATACTATCCATATTTACTTCCCAAATCTACCAAAACAGGTAGGAGTTAATATCCTTCATAATTATCCCTTGGAATTGACTTTGCCTATAAAAAGGGCTCGAATCAACACAAATCTTCACCAAAACCTTATCTTGACCATCACAAACCCTATTAGCATCATGAGCCATTTTCCACTGATCTACATCTGTTCAGATGATTCATCTGATGAAGAGATAAGCTCTTATTCTGACTCAGAACAAGAATCTTCAGGATGGGGTGACTACTTTTCTCAATGTGCTTCAAGCTCAACAAACATGAAGCCAAATGTTGGATCGATATACTCTGATCAAACTACTTTGTAGCTTGTAAGGTTTTAATAATTTTGAATAACTCAAAACAATTAATAATGAAACACTGATGTTACTTTGTAAAGTATGCGGAATCTACTAAGACAAAGCTAAGAAGAATAACTTTATATTAAACCAAACTTTGAACCTGCTTCTCTATATAGATTCACTAACAAACTCTAATCTTTAAATATCGAACTAGCTAATATTTGTTTTTCTGAATGCGTACGTCTAATACCATCCTAAGGCTCCTTTTATAGGCATAGGAAAACCTTTAAGTCAGTTTAACATACTTGAATGACAAGTAAACTATCCCTAACTAATTATAGAATATTCTAATAATATTACATAACAATCCTTAAACAATATTGCATATCAGTCCTTAAACTTTATAAGTACTTTGAATAATCTTCATGCACGAGCAATACTTTGACCTTGAACATCACTTTTATCTTTGAGCAGCACTTTGACACAACAGTACTTTAAATTTCCAGAAGTACTTTGATCTTCATATCCCAACAATCCTCCCCTAACTTGAATTCTACTAGCTTGATTTCAAATTTCTTTGTTATCTTTTTGATCTTCAGCATCTTTATCCTCAAGGAAAATTGTTTTCTTTAACTCTTATCTGACTTGTGTATCAAAGTACTCTTTATCAGCTTCATTTTATATCTTCATAGTAACAAACCTTTTCAGCAACTCAGCAATAATTTGACAAAGTGTACATCAAATCTTTAAAGTTTCATACTATTCTCATCACTTCCAGATGTGTAAACTTCTGTAAGAGGTGAATCATTGAAATTAAATGGATTTTGATGTCTCTTTACCAAAGCCATTAACTCTGGAGTAGCCAATGTTTAGGTTAGAACAACCATGGTACATTGATAACCATATGATTTTTAGCAAATCATCAGCTATCAACAGATTTGTTTAGTCTTTACCAAGAGCCGTTTGCCTTTGGACTAGTTAGTTCTTTTATCACAACCATGGTGAACTAATTACCATAAAATGGATTTTCCACAGCCTTTACCACAAGCCATTTTCTTGTGGGCTAGCCAACTCTTCACTTTTACAGATATGGTGAGTTGAAAACCATACAATTTTTAGTAAATTGTCAACTAAAAACGGATTTGATTATCACATTAGAGCCGTACCCTCATGATGAGTCAAACTCTTTCTTGTCTGTTAAACATGGTGAGTTGATTACCATTTGTTGTGTAGTACAAGTACTAACACCATGTGTGTATTTTCAAAACCTTTATTGATATCATCAAGATTTTATTCAAAAAGACTTTACTGGTTTTATGCAGCAAGCAGTACTTTGAAAAAGTACTGTTTGTCTTGCAGTACTTTGAATAAAGTACTTTATTATTCAAAAAATATTTATACAATACAAATCATACCAGTATTTATGCAATGTCATCATCTGAATTAGTCCATTGTATGAATAATTCAATCACTATTAATGCTACATCAGTCTTATTCTCAACTTCCATACCATGATGCAACATTCTGACCATAATGTCCCTTATCAGAGGATATCTTCTCTCTTCAAACATATGAATCATGGCTCCATCTTCCATTTCAAGTGAGTGTACCCCTGATGACTAAAGGAATCTCCAGTATGTTATTTCCCAATTCTCTTGATCAGTCCATAGAGCATCACTACTTGTTTCATTTGTCTCCCAGATGGTTAATAAATCACCCAATAAGATTAATCCCACTCCTTTTGGCTAAGTATTCTCAAAGTAATCTTGCACTTGTAGATACAAATAATATAAATCTTCTCTTTCTATCTTGTGCAGTATATCCCATAGCATGTTGAATACTGTAAAGCTTCTATATTCTCTATGAAAAATGAGATAATCTCCATCAGATTCTTCTACCACAGAAAATGTAGAAATCTTGGACTTCTTCTCACCATTCTCTGTCTTCTTTGAATTCTCAAAATCCACAACTCTAAGATAATTCCTCAGTTCATCAACAGTATCTGCTTTTAGCATATTGAGCCTCTTTGATAACTGATCATCTTGAGTTGCCCTCTTACTTTTTAACTTTCTTTTCTCAGCTTGTTCTTTCATTATATCTTCTAACTTCTTTTCTTTCTCTAAATCCATAGGCACAAAACTATCTAACTCTCTTTTTATTGACTCTAGAGCACTGTCATATAGTTCTTTCACCCGTGGATATCTCAATCTTTGTAGATTCTTATATCCTCTGCCTCTCAGAAAACTTATCATAGAATTTATCTCTTGAGCTTTAGACAGTGGCCTTCTTGTTTCAACAACTGGCATTCTTAATTCCCTTAAGAAATCAACATCCAAATCAGCTTGATGCTTTCTAGCTGCTTCTTCATTCTTTGCTACTTCAAAAGCTCTAAGCTGTGCCAGAGTGAACTTCTTTAATTATCTCTTTCAGTTTCATATTCTTTAAGCAACTTTTGATAAGAATTACTACATTTAGAACATACCTTTGAGATACTAGATGAACTTGTTGAAGTAGCTACCATAGCTAGCTGAACAGGTTCTTCTTCACTTTCCATGCTCCAATCAAAGCTTCCTAGACCATCTCTTGATTCCAAAGCAGCATATCCTGGTTCTTCATCAAAAGTTGTGCTCCAATCAACCTCTTCTAATGCAACCATAGAGTAGGTTACTGGTTCATCATCAAATTCATTACTCTAGTCAACCTCTTATAGATTTTATTGAGCCACAAAAGCTTGTGACTTTGGTTCAGCAATAGGAACCTCCTTTCTTTTAACCTTGGGTTTTTCAATCATTATGTTTGCCTGATACTTTGCAAACTTGCATTCCCTTGCAAAGTGACCAGTCTTTTGACAATTGAAGCATTCAATCTTAGATTTATCAAATGCTATACCATGCTTAGCTTTAAAGTCAATACCTCTCCCTGTCTTGTTCATGAACTTCTTGATCCTTGCAGTGATCATGGCAACCTGCCATCTTATGTCAATTTTTTCTAGAGCATCATCATCAATTTGCAAGACATCTTCTTGATATGTAACAGGCAGAGTGGCTTGTTGAGCAAAGAATGAACATAGAACATCATTTGAGTTGGTGTTGTTTGATGGTGATGAAGTGGTAGTGACCATGGTTGTACAGGGGTGCTGTTTCTCTTCAACAGTACTTTGGACAGGGTAAGCAGTACTTTTAGTGGAAGTACTGCCTCTGTTTTCAGAAGACACAAAAGCAATGTTATGAGAACTTGAACCTTTGTTACCCTTCATCTCATGCTCATACACCTTTAAATTGTTGTAGAGATCATCAAAGTCCATGGTATCCAAACCATGTTGTCCTCTAATCATAGTAGCAACCACATGCCATGCAGATGGCAAACTTCTCAAGAACTTCAGTTTTGCATCTTCAACAGATGCCTCTGCTCCATATAACTCTAGCATACTGAGTAGATTTTGATATATGTCATAGGCAGAGTCAAGGCTTTCTCTTTCACCAACAGTGAATGTTTCAAACTGTTGCTTCAATAGGTTTCTATGCATCTTCTTGGAAGCATCATTACCTCCAAATCTTGTATTAATAGTAGCCCATAGTTGTTTTGCATCCTTAGCATCATGAAACTTCAATAGGTGACCATCAGGAATAGAAGAAAGCAGTATGTTGAGAGCCTTATCTTGATTTCGTTTTGTAACTGCTGGCAAGGTTGGATTAGGTGGTGTAGGTTGTCCTTCAATTGATACAGGTTCATCAATGACAACATTACCATTGACAATCACATCCCATAAAGCATGGTCTGTGATGGCAATGTACTGCCTCATCTTCATACTCCATAGATCATATTGTCCCTTCTTGACAATGGGAATTCTGATTGAGGTGATGGATGGAACTGGTGCAACTTCTATCGACATCTTTTAGGGTTTGTTGTAAAATCGGTTTTAAGGGTTTCTTCTTAATCAGAGTTTCCACACAAGCTCTGATACCACTTGTTGGATCGGTATACTCTGACCAAACTTAACTATAACTTGTAATGGTCTTAGCAATCTTGAATAACTCAAAACTACTAACAATGAAACGCTGATGTAACTTTGTAAAGTATGCAGAATCTACTAACACAAAGCTAAGAAGAACTTTGAATGATTATATTAAAACCAACTTAAACCTGCTTATCTTACACAGATTCACTAACAATCCCTAACTCTCTAATATCGTATTCTCTAATCTATGAAATCGTACCACTAATACCTCCCTAAGGCTCCTTTTATAGGCATAACGAAAACTTTAAGTCGGTTTACAATACTTGAACGAAAAGTAAACTAACTCTAAGTAATTCTAGAATATTCTAATAATATTACATAGCAATCCTTTAATGATATTGCATATCAGTCATTTATCTTAGAAGTACTTTGAATATTCTTCATGCACGAGCAGTACTTTGACCATGAGCAGCACTTTGACACAAGCAGTACTTTGAACATCAGAAGTACTTTGATCTTCATATCCCAACACCTGCCCTATCAATGTCTGACCATCTTTGGAAAGCAGGGTTTCCATACTCATCAATAAAGCACATACCTCTTTTAGGGACTTCAAACACTACATTGTCCATGAAGGTGATTCCTTTAGGAAGAGACCTGTCACAATCCAATCCTGGGACCTTGATCTCAGGCTCCAACCAATGTTTTAAAAAGCGCGCCTCAGGCGCGCCTACTCCCTAAATCCCATGAGGCTCCAGCCTTTGGGATTTTTTCAGATCGAGGCTCACGACATGCATGAATCCCGTAAAAATCGCAGCGCCTTGGGGATTTTTGCGCTTTTGCGCCTTGGGGATTTTTGCGCCTAGAAGATGTAACGGGGTTTTGGCCTTTTTTTCTAAATAGTAAGATACGTTTTGGGCTTACATATTATATACATTGGGCCCTTTAAGTTATAAAGTATCTAAGAACCCTAATATTTAGAAAATAACTAAAACACACAATCAACAAAGAAATATATATTTTTTGTAATCTAATGTATAAGAATAGTAGCTTATTAATAGATACAAATGTTGTTTCTTTAGTGTTAAGTGTTACCAAACAACTATAGATTTTTTGCTGTTGATAGTTGATAGAGATACATGGTAATTTGTTAAATTTTATAAGTCATAAACTCATATATTGTAATGTATATTAAAGGATTTAGGGTAGTTCATGGATTCTGATATGTTGCTTGCTTGATATTTTGGGTTTAAATGCAAGCTTTGTTAGATGTTTTTTTTTTGAAACAACTTTGTTAGATGTAATAACCATTAAGTGGCATTATGCATTGAATATTGATATTTTTGAATTATTTCAGCTGCATAAGTTGTCACATATGTTATAAAAAAACCTAAATGTATATTGCGCCTCGTATTTATGAATCCCGCACCTTGATTTGCGCCTCGACTCAAGGCTCTTTGACCCCCTTTGCGCCTTAGTGCGCCTTGAGCCTTTCAGAACATTGGCTCCAACTCAATTTGCTTCCTCTTCCTTTTGGAGACCTTTGGTGGAGCAGTTTGAGTAGATGGAGCTGGAAGCAGAGAGGGAATGCCAAGAGCTTCAGGAATTTGCATCAGTCTTTCATACCTGAGCTTCAGTGATTTCAAGAGACTAGGAAGCACCACATTTGTCTTCTTAGAGATGATTGGTCGGAGCTCATCCAACTCAGAGATGCCAAAGTCAGCGAACCTGAATGGATCATGGATGTCCATTACTCTTTGGTCTTGCCATCTGAAGACAGTGACAATTGCAGGCTTGGTGTTGCGATGGATTTTGATGTCAGTGACGGTTTCAGGTTTGAGTCTTTCTTTCATCACCCAAGTGTACCTTTCAATCCTGGTCTTTCTGATCTGAGCGTCCTTCCTGAGCCTTTTTGAAGGCAGCACCAGCTTGCCCAGTAGCCAGTTGCTCAGCATCCAACCCAATTTTCTCATCTTCGTCATGAACAACCTTTATGAGTTCAGGTTTGCTCATACTTTCTTCAACAGCCACCATTTTAAGTATCTCGTCTCTCTCCAAGTTGGCCTGAATTTGAGCATCAGTGAGGTGATGGACTACCCCATTGATCTCAAATGGAACTGTGATTGGTTCATCAGGATCCTGTCTGACAATGGTGGAGGCAGGCTTCAGCACTCTTACAGGTTCTGGTGTTGTAGAAATGCTTTTGCCTTTATCCTTCTGACGAGATGAAGAGACTGTTTCTTCTTGTGGTTGAACTGATGAGATTGGAGTGGCCTCAGTGACATGCTCCCCCTCAGTGTGAGAGAGTTGTCCTCTTGAAGCAACATCACTAGCTTCATCTTGGGCTTCAGTATGAGGGGCATCAGTGAAATTCTCCCCCTCAACTGTTTCCTGAGCTGCAGTGATGGCAAGAGTTGGAGTGACTGATGCAGAGGTAGAGGAACCCTTGAAGGCCTGGTAGATCTCAGTCATTATGGACTTGATGTCTAAGGTGTCCTTCTGAATTGTTGAGACTTTGGCTTCAAGGGATGCCTGAGCGTTCTCCATTGCTGTCAAATGAGAACCAAAACTCCAAGCCAGAGAAGCTGACTTTTTAGACTGAGCTGCTACTGAGAGATCGAAGGCAGCAAGTGAGGTTTTGACAGCCTCCACTGAGTTACTGAGAGCCTGAAGATTGAAGGACTTCATCAGGTTGAGTAGCTCAGTGAGATGTACTGTATCTGATGCCTGAAGAAGCTTTCTTGTTAGTTCAGGATCATCCTTAACTGATTCTTGAATTGACTGAACCCCTTGTATTCAACTTGTTGAGGGATTCAGGGAACTTGTTAAGGTGGGAGACCATCTGTGTCAGGGAGAAGGAGACTGAGGCATTTTGCTCCTGACATAATCATTAAAATCTTCAACTGTATCTTTGAGGTTGAAGTAATGAACCGCCTGCTCAGTGTGCTTGTCAAAAACCTGATTAGTGACTCCCCTGAATAAGGCATTGGTCGTCTTCTTGATGAATGATGTGTGCTTATTCACACATCATTTTTAGGCCTTAAATCAGACCAAATACTAACCAAATATGCCAATAGAATGTGTGTTTTTGTATTTGTGTATGTGCAGGTACGGATATGTGAAAAATGGACAAAAGCAAAGCCAAAACCGAAAAAAACATGCACGAGAATGGAAAAAGGTCAAAAGCCTGTGCCGGGGAAGCAAAATGATCAAAGAAAGCTCAAAATTACATAATAAGTCCTCAAAAAATCATCAAGTTGCATAATTAGTCCTTGGACAAAGTTTAGAAGAAATGACACATTCAGTCCCTGCACTTTCAAGAATTTCCAAAATGGTCATTGGAATAATATTTAAAGAAAAGACAAATGAGGCCCCTCAAGAATTAGAGAAAGTCAAGAAAAACCCTTGGGAAGTATTTTGGATTATTAACAGATTTGGTCCCTATGCTTTTTGGAATTATAAAAATGGTCCTTGTCTAAATAAATTACAACAACCGGATCCACAAATGATATCAATCCAATAATATTTACCCAAGCCCAAACATAATAAAGCCCATCACCACAACACCCAGACCCGGTCCATCCATTTTACTCAGGTCAAAAGATCCGGTCAATACTCCAAGTAATAAATCCCCAAAACATATTTACCCGCCCCCCATTTTCATATTAACCCAGGAACGAGGAACCCTAACCACTATTCACTCCCAGTAAAAATCCAATTTCACTGAAAATAAGGGTACGGAGGTAATATTACGTGGGATTCTAGAAGGAACTGACATGGTAGGCCTGCCATGTCAGTAATCCATGTGAAAAGACGCGTAAAATGATTGGGCAATTATGATCAAACGGCTATGGAATGATGATTGAGCGATCAGAAACATGAATAATCAAAGATCAATACAAAACCTAGAATCGGCAAAACCCTAATCGACCAAGAACTTGAAACAATTAGGATAAAGATGATTTAGGAAAGTAACAAATGATTATAAACATTAAGGAACAACGCTTGATGATTTCGGAAGAATTCGTTGATATGAATTAAGCCGGTTAGGGTTTTGAAAATTCTCCAAAAGTCGCCAAGCTAGGGAGAATATCGAGGGGGTATAACTAGGCTGATTTTCTTTGGCAACAATGTGTTTGTGGAGTTTTAACTGAGACGTATTTGACATCTTTAGCAAAAAAAAAAAAAAAAAAAAAAAAAATGACTTGGACATGCAAGGTTATACCTAAATTATGAAATCATTTTGTTGTACAATTATTGAGAAACATTAGACTTATAAACTTTTCACAAAAAGAATTTTACAAACATGAGTGTCATCTAAATATGGAGAGTGAAAAAAAAAATAAACATAATATAATATGAATAACGTATTTCACTTGGCACATATGTTTGCATATATTGTGAGAATTTTTTTGTAATTTTTTTGTGAGCACAGTTTTCCTCTTAATTATTTACCTTATGAAATATGATGATATCACTAGGGCTTGCAGGCTAAGATGTCTTATTGAGAAATTAATCATAATGCATGGTTAAACGATTGACTTGTTTCGGGCATGTCTTCTTTTTTATTGATGCAGTTGTACTGTTCGCGCATATATGCTTGATGTTAAATTTAAGATGCACTAGACTACTAGAGTATCGTATCATGTACTCTTGCAGATTGAGGATATCTAATTAGAACTGAATCGAATCCTTGGGTTCTATGTCAAACAAGATGGTTCGATTAAACGTGTTGTTTCAGTATTTGAGTAGTGTTGGTGTTTGGATTGATTTGTGCACTCATTAGTCATATATTGATTTTTATCTCTCTCTATTAGGGTGTTTGGCATAGTAAGGTTTGCTGGTATTATCTTTGATTTAGAGGGTATAAGAGTTTAGGTAACATACTTAGGGTATTTAGTAAGTTCAGTTAAGCTTCATTTAGTGGTATTATCATACACAAAGTCAAAATACCTATCAATATTGTCATCACAGTTAGTATATTAGGCTTGTTACTTGCATAAGCTTCATTATAGTTGCATAAGTAGTACTTTTAGCATAATTCATTCATAAATTTGCTTTTTATAACATTTTCTGTAAAATTTTGGTAATCAAAAGTCAGTTTGTCAAAGGTCTCAGTCAATTAAAAAGTCAAATTGGTCATAACTCAGTTTTGGGGTAACATCTTTGGGAGCTTGTGCAGGATTCAAATCTCTTTGAAAATTTATTTGGGTTGTTTTTTTTGAAGTTTGTCAGTTTGAGAAATAGAATCAAGAAGAAATTTCAATTTTGCTTTTCATTTGCATATTGAAAAAGCCATTTGAAGTTGTCTGTTTGAACCTGAAACTCTCCTGCTCATCAGTTTTTGAGCAATCTTCTAGGTATCTATTAGGTCATTAAATTGGATTTAAAATTATTTTTAATGGTGTTTTTGTAATCTGAGTTGGTTTTTATATAGTTTTGCCCTTATAAGTTTGAATCCCTGAGCTTATTTGCTTATCAGTTGAGTAGTTTAAGCTAAGAATCTATTATCCAATTCAGGGCTGATAGTGTGAGTTTGAGTTTATAATCTGAGTTTTGTAATTCTTATCAGTTCATTTGTGCTTAGTCTTGCTTATTTCACTATTTGTGTCACCATTTGCTTACTTCTTGGCTTATTGCTTATCTCCCAAGAGCTTATTGTACCTGTTTGATCCTTATATGTGTTACTGAGTATCATTTGGTCTAAATTCTGATCATTTGAGCTTATTAGAGTTCTAAAATCACTTAGTCAAAGTTTTAGTCAATTGGTCAAAGTCTGCTTATTAATAAGCACTTTCTATTAAGCTGTTTCAAAGCAAGTAGCTGTTCCAATACTTCTTTTCAAATTTTTAAATTTTTCCCAAGTTTAGAATATTAATTTAGAATTTACCTGAATTTTTCATATTTTTCTGACCTTATTTGCTATTTTTCTTATTTAATTTCCATTTTTATTCAATTTTGAATACTTTTTAATTACCAAAAACTCCAAAAAAATCAGAAAAAGCCTAGAAAAATCCAAAAATATTTTAGAAAATAGTTTTCAATTATTTTAGATTTTTGGAAATTTATTTTGCATTTTTCCCATTTATTTTGAATTTAATTTGAATTTTTTTACTTTTAAATTAGTTTTAATAGTTTTTAATTCATAAAAATTACAAAAAAAAATCCAAAAAAATTAGTTTTCAGTTTTAAATTACTTTTTAGTTATTTTATAAATTTCAAAATTTATTTTGCATTTTTCTCACTTTATTTCCATTTTCTTTTAATTTTTAATTAGTTAATTAGTTTTTAATTCATAAAAAATAAATAAAAAGTAAAAAAAAAAATACTTTTTCTTTTTCCCAAAATTTTCTTTTATCATTTTTAACTTTAGAAAATTATTTTCAAGTCCGTAGGAGTAGTGTAGCTTAAAATTCACGTTTTATTTCGTACGATTACGTTTATTTTACGTTTTAGCTTACGGTTTCAATTTTACGTTACGTTTTTGGTTTGATTAATTGAATTATGTGCTTAAGTGATTATTTGTGCTTCATTTTCTTATTCACTAGTATAATCTCATCTAAATCACTTTTTACCACTTTCACGACACGTTTCACGAATCGGGAATTCGAAATTCCATTCACCCTTCACACGGACTACGAACTCGGGTTATCTGTATTTCTTTGCGGATTTCTTGAGTAATACTATACTATAATATAAATTGATTTGATTTTCACGAATCAATGAACTTAGTAAAGAACTTCCCAGTGAGAGGAGCTTGGCCGTCTCCTGAGGATTCTGATTCAAAGTGAGTTTCAGCAGCTTCAGTGCCAGAGGGTTAAGGAGACTGAGGGATTGGTTCAGGGACTGTCTCCTCAACCACCATATCATCTCCGGCTTCAAAAACCTCCTCATCACTGTGGAAGTCATCGTCTGAGAACAGGGCTGCCTGAGCATCAGCTCTGGACTGAATCTGCAAAACAAGGTTATCCGGCTCCTCTTCATAAGAAGACTTGCCTTCATTTTGGCCAGGTCCTGACCCTTCTAATCCAGTAGAATGGGTTTTATCGACCTGGTCCTTACAGCCAGTTCCCAAGTTATGGGCACCTCCGGGAGTGGGTGTGGGTTCCATATCAGCGGGTGGCCTTTTTCCCTCTGAATCTTTGTCCCCCGTGACCCCTTCAGACACTGATGGGTGTTTCCCAGTGTCATCCTTAGGAATCATGATTGTTGTGTCCCTATCAGCGGGTTGTAAGAGTCCCTCTGAGTCTTTGGAAAGAGTGGTTGTGCCCTCAGACAAAAGCTTTGATTTGCGAATGTCCTCATCAGGCACCTGAGTGGGTTGCCCCCCTTTCCAACAGGCTTGCGCTGGCCTGCTGAAGATTTAGGGGCGGTAACTCCCTAATGCTTGGGTTGTTATTTACCCAAGCCTTTAGCAGGATGTGAAGTGGTGTGGGTCCCCTTCTCAGTGGAGTAGTGCTGCCCCACCGAGGATTTTGGACCTTTACTCCCTGAGACTCTGGTTGTGATTTGCCAGAGCCTTTAGCAGGATGTGGAGGTTGGGTTGATTCCAACTCCACTGACTTGTTTATGTCAGCAGAGCCTTTTGGAATGGGTTTGCTCGAGGACACTGAGTGTGATGTCTCAGTGCCCTCCGTTGGCCTTTGTTTTTGGGTCAAAGATGCGGTATGATCCTGAGGGTATCAGCAGTCAGGGTCTGTTGTTGTTGCCCCCTTGTGTCAGGCTTGGGGACAGAGGTCTCAGTGCCGAGTGACTTGGGTTGAGCCACCTTCCTGGACCCCTGTCCCTTCTTCCTCTTCACCTTCTTGGTGGGAGAGGGAATTGGTGAGATCTTGTTGTCACCCTGGATAGCAGTAAGCATATACGTTTTCAGGGCGACAGGTGTAACCTTAGCAGGGTCACGAGAATAATTAGCCTTGTGTAAGACATCAGGCTCAAAACCTACTGCATCAGCCTTAACATACTCGGACCCCAGCAAGTCTTGCAGGGCACAGGAAATGAATCTATGGTATAACATAAGTTTTTGCCTAGACTTCCCACCCAACTTTGCAATGAGGTCCCTGAAGATAATTTCTCCAAGTTCAATCTTTTTACCCTCTATGAGATAGTACACTATCATTTCTTGAGTAGTGTTCAGTTGCTTAGTGGAGGATTTATTTCCCCCAAGGACCTGAATTAAAATGGTCATCAGGATCCTCCAGGGGGCAGGGAACCAAGTTTTGATGATTGGGGCTTTGGATAGGAGGGCCCCTGGAGTCATCTCAGGGTGATTTTTATCATAGGGCCCAAGTTCCAGTAAAATTTCCTTCACATCCTCTTCAGTGGGTTGGGCAACAAAGGTCTCAGCATATTCAAGGCCATTGGCTTTGACAAAGGTCTTGTAGTTAAGAGTTAGGAACTTAGTCCCATTCTTTACTGAGAACCTTATGGTGGCCTCCTTTGGTGCATCATGGTTTTCAACCACCGCTGTGCACCAAAATTCCCTCAAATAGTCATGATAGATGACAGAGGGGGTTTTTGGGAACGTGGTGGTGAGGAAACAGTTTTGTAGAAACTTCACCACATCCCTGTATTCAGGGAACCCTTGAGGGTAAGCAAAGTTTCCCACCACATTGTTTTTGGTCAAGTCTACGCTTTCCATTTGGAAATCCACATTGGGAGCGTATTTGATGAATTTAGAAGAAGCCATTGTGTTGAGAAATGGTCTGGTTTTGAGAAAATTAGTATCAAAGATGGAACACACACAGTTTGAAAAACAGATTTGTTCTTTAAATATTTTTGCAAGAGTTTTGATAAGTTTTGAAAGCGTGTGTGTGTTTTTCTTTGTGGGGGTATTTATAGGGAATGGATTAGGGTTATGCTATTACGGATATCAAACGTTTTGATAATAATTCAAAATGATTTTATAAAGTATGTTTGATATCCGCATTAAATAGCATGATTCAGGTTACCCCATTTTTCTCGCAACATGATTAGAGGAACAGTTGCATGGCTCTGCAAAAGACGCTTTTGCAGAGTGATGTCATCACACAAGTATTTGTGAGAGAGGGAGCATTTAATGCTCAGTGGTTTTGGTGATGTAGGTGTAGGGGCCCAAGATGTCGATGCAAGTTGTGTAAACAACATATATTCCTATATTAAATAGGAATCAGTTACCTACCTGGGACATTTACTAACTAAGTACTTAGAGCATTTAGTTAGGGTATTCAATGCCATATTATATCTTGAGCCCCCCCTGAATGAATTATCATTCAGTGAGTTGATGATCAGTGATGAGGTTCATATCACTGAGAAAAAAGGGTTTATTCTGGGACCTAGGAGAATTCACATCAGGTAGGAATAAATGTCATCAGTTGCCTGATTCAATGTCCAACTTGCCCAACTCAGCTTGTAACTTGTTGAGCCAAAGATGATGTCATCAACATACACTTAGACAAGGATGACATCACTTTTTGTTCTATAGATGAACAGGGTGTTGTCAATCTTTCCTCTGACAAAATTGTTTTGGATCAGGAAGGCATAAAGTGTTTCATACCATGCCCTGGGTGCTTGATTTAGTCCATAAAGGGCTTTGTTGAGCTTGTAGACATGGTTAGGAAATTCACTGCTTTTAAAGCCAGGAGGTTGTTGCAAATAGACATCTTCTTTAATTTCACCATTCATGAATGCACTTTTTACATCCATTTGGTAAACTTTAAAGTTCATGTATGTTGCATAGGCTAGGAAGATCCTGATGGCTTCCATTCTAGCAACAGGTGCAAAGGTTTCCTCATAATCAATACCTTCCTGTTAGTTATACCCTTTTGCAACAAGTCTATCCTTATTTTGGTGACTGTTCCATTTTCCTCAGTTTTGTTCTTGTAGACCCATTTCATTCCAATGATTAGAACACCATTGGGGCATTCAACAAGGGTCATGGCATTATTCCTGTCAAATTGTTCCAACTCTTCTCTCATGGCCTGTAAGATCTAAACCTTGATAGATCTCGAGCCAATAGATCGTTAGCCTACTAATGTAATCAATAGTAAGACTAAATAGATAATCCCTGTGAGCTTGTAATTATTGCGGAATATAAAAACAAACTATATACTAAAACTTTGATCCTCTATGGATCGATATACTTTACTAAAAAGTGTTAATGAAACTCGTACATAATACAATGACCTAGGGTTCCTTATATACTAATGGAAACCCTAATCTCTTCTACAAGAAACGTATATTCATAAAAGTCTAATAGATATTCTAAAGATCTTATCTATAAATAACTAATATTTATCCACGGATTAACTACATCCGCAGTATCACTATGCTTCAGCAGGAACCAGTCTTCAGCAGAAACAACTATAAGCTTCCGTAGGAACCTGTCAGCAGTATCCGTCAGCAGTATCAAATTCTGACTTAAATAATTCCTTACAATCCTCCCCTAATCTTGAAGTTGACACAGTTAACTCCAAGATTCTTGATAGATCTTCAATAGCACAAACAAGAGGATTGAGGATGAACTTCAGCAGCAAAGAATCTTCATGAGGAGAATCTCTATGATCATCACAAACATGAAAAGCCCCATTCTTTGCAGCAACACATGACCAAATGTACATCAAAACATATTAGTTTCATACTATTCTCATCACTTCCAGGTGTGTTAACTCCTGTGAGAGGTGAATCATTGAAAATAATGGATTTGATGTCTCTTTACCAATAGCCATTACTACTGGAGTAGCCAAATGTTTCAGTTCACTAACTATGGTACACTGATGACCATATGATTTTTAGCAAATCATCAGCTAAGAACGGATAGTAGAAAATACAGAATATGGAAAATATACCATCAAGCATCAGTAGAAACCAAAGAAACATGTAGTGTCAGTAGAAACACTAAGCCTCCCCTTAGGCGTATGAGGATCTAACATCTACAAAAATGGTTAGTATACATAGAATACAACAATAAGCCTCCCCTCAATCAGTGCACCTGACAAGAACTATTGTTCTTGGGTACCCAGAATGAACCTTTCCTCTTATGTGTCCAAGAACAACATGTTGAGGGCTTAACACCATTATCCCATGTTGTCCCCCACCCCATATACATTGGGTCAAAATAACTAGGCCATAAACCATTTTGAAAGTAAGTGCTAGTAGGTATGTAGAATGGTCTAGCAACATGTCTTTTCCAACCGGCTAGAAAAGGTCTACCAGCAGAAACTGTCTTACTAGCAGGAACTGATTTATCAGCTGGATTGGGTCTGTTGGTTTTCACATGTGTTGCTCTAGGAGGAACATTAGTCCATGTGGGTTTAAAGGTCTGTTGGCCATAGGAAACACCCATCCTTTTCTCATGATAATCACAGTCTTTAATAAGATGGAATTTACTACCACACACAAAACAAGTTTTCTTCTTAACATTACCAGCCTTTTTATTAAAACAACCATTCTTATTACAAGAAGTCCTAGAATTGTATGTATTCTTATCAGATTTATTACAAGTGAAACTAGGTAAATCTTGAACAACAATGGGTTCTTGCTTGGGTGCCCTAACTTTGGATTCAATCTCAACTTTACTCTTGGATGTGGAAACACAAGAAGTAGAAGTAAAGGAGGTAGACTCAGTTGAGATGCACTCTGAGCTTTTAACATTAAATACACTGGGGGCAGAGACATTGACCTTGGAAGACTTGTCACTTGAATCACATGAGGCATAGTCAGTAGACTTACAATCAGGGGTCTGGCAAGTCACTTGACTTTTTTCCATATAGATGGTGTGATCCATCAAAGTCTTTTTGAGGCGAGCTAGGCATAAACTCACCTCTAATAGGTCCAGGGACAGCATGCAATTCTCCTTCTTTAACATAATTTGCTAAGCCTACTGGTGTAGATTTACCAATATCATTCCTTGCCTCTAAACCAACATATTTTTTAAAACCTAAACCTATCCCAGAGTTTACAGCTTGACTCCCATAAAGATAGCTAGCTAAATTATCTCCTGAAATTAACCAATTTTTATGTAAAGCTACTTCTTTATCAAACTGCTCTTGTAGTTCTTGTTTCTCTAACTCTACTTTAGCCTTTTCTCTTTCACAAAACTTTAACTCATTACTAGTAACCTCTAGGTCTCGTTTTAAAACTCTAATTTTTTCCTCATAAGCCAATTGATTTTGTTGAAACCACACCTTCTGTTGTTCTAAAGTTTTAACAGCTTCTTTGTAAGTGTGAGCTTCAATAAAGCTAGTATTATATTTTGGTTTCATATCATCATAAGCTTCTTTAAGAGTTTTATATTTAGAATCACAATCACAAGGAGATTTATGTACCTGAGAGATGCCCATAAAGGCAACTTGATCATGCTGATCCTCTGTAGTACAGCTTGCCAGCAATCCACTCTGCTCAGAACCAGAAGCCTTATCATTATCAGGCTCATGTTCCTCACCTTGTATCTTATGTCCAGCAACCTTTTCCCTCACTTGAGTGGCACATTTTTTCTTATCTTTTCCTTCATCTTGTGACCTGTCTACCCTAGAACGAATAGGTAGCAAGTTTCTAACTTTCATGACAAATGTCTCAAGAGAATCATCTGATCCGAATGAAGTCATTTTACGAAAATAATAATAACCCTCGTTTTATTCCCAGTTGAGTACCACAGATTAGTCACACGACAAACCACAAGCACAAGCAGCAATAAATTCAACCAATCACCAGGCAATAAATATACCACAACGAACCCACTGATATAGCAAAATTAAACCTTTTGACTAATGATTTAAATAAACCCAATAGCAATATAAGTATTTGACCAATCAAAAGTTTAGTGATCAGCAGAAACGAATAAGCTTTCAGCAGCAACAACTAATCTTATCAGTAGAAGCAAAAACTAACAGAAGCAAAAACTTGCATAGCAGTATTAACCTTGTATCCCAACCAGTACAAACAAAATTCGATAATAATCAAGCCCCACTTTTATTGACTTCCACATATACTTGTCGACACAGCAGCGAATCAATAAACTCACAAATAAAATAGTCAACACCAATGAGAACCAATTAGCCATCGAATACTAGATCCAAATTCGACAATTTTTGAATTTGAGTAAACAACAAATTAATTCATCACAGCCCCACAAATAAAGTCTTCCACCGACCATGATTAACTTTTAGTACGAGGTATCATTAAGATGAAAGCGACAGATCAATTTGATTACCGATTCATGAATATAATATCTCCAACCAATATTTTATTCATACGAGGTTAATTAAATCAGCCAATCAATGATCATGTGTAATACGACAACATGACAGATCGAAATCATGTGCAAATAAACTGATTTAACGAGATTTAATAAATACGGGGTTACCATGAATCAGCCATTCACTGTGAAGAATACGACGAAACCATATCCCCATGTGCATATCGACAATAAAGTACTCAACGTCAGGAATATACACTTTGAAAACCCATTTATTTGTTGCCACCAACCAATTATATAACCGATCTGCTCCTGCTCTTTATTGACAGCCTTTTATTCATAAACACGATATCAAAAACCTTGTAGAACCATAGATATCAAGAGCCACCCACTCTGATACCACTTGTAGGATCTAAACCTTGATAGATCTCGAGCCAATAGATCGTTAGCCTACTAATGTAATCAATAGTAAGACTAAATAGATAATCTCTGTGAGCTTATAATTATTGCGGAATATAAAAAAAAACTGTATACTAAAACTTTGATCCTCTATGGAACGATATACTTTACTAAAAAGTGTTAATGAAACTCGTACATAATACAATGACCTAGGGTTCCTTATATACTAATGGAAACCTTAATCTCTTCAACAAGAAACGTATATTCATAAAAGTCTAGAAGATATTCTAAAGATCTTATCTATAAATAACTAATATTTATCCACGGATTAACTACATCCGCAGTATCACTATGCTTCAGCAGGAACCAGTCTTCAGCAGAAACAACTATAAGCTTCTGCAGGAACCTGTCAGCAGTATCCATCAGCAGTATCAAATTCTGACTTCAATAATTCCTTACATGGCCTGAACCCAGCTTTCATAAGTTAAAGCTTCTTTAACATTTTTGGGCTCTATGTCAGAAATAAAATCCACATAGAGACAAACATTGGCTTAGGCTGGCTTGAGTTTGGCAGCCATGCTTCTTGTAAGCATGCCTTTAGTGGGCTCACCAATGATGTTTAGAAGCTCAATTGTTTTGGATTTTGTCCAGTTATCCTGAGGTCTAGGATAGGAGTTAGAGCATGTAGAAGCTTGAATTGTTGGAGTGGTTTCAGTCACAGGAACTTGAGGTAACTCAAGATTTTAGTCTTCAGTGACCTCAGTGTGAATGGCTTGATTTGAGGTTTCCTGAACAATTGGTTCAGTGGAAGTGGTCTCATTGGAGACTTGAGTTTCAATGACTTCACTGATGGTTGGTTGGGGTAGATTGTGAGGGATGATGTAGTATGAAACATCAACATCAGCTTGGTATTGAGTTGTATGATTCTCATGGAGATACTCATCAGAAGGATACCTTGAGGAATCATCAATACCAATCTCTTCAACTGAGGAACTAGAAAACCTGATGGATTCAGATCTCTCATCAACTGTTATATGATAAGTTTCCTCAGTTTGTTGTCTCCTTCTGTTAAACACCCTGAAGGCTTTGGAAACCAGAGAATATCCCAAGAAGTATCCATCATCAGCTTTAGCATCAAATTTACCCAAGTGATCCTTGTGATTATGAATAAATATAGGACACCAAAATACATGAAAGTAACTGATGTCAGTGATCCTTCCTTTGAATATATCATAAGGAGTCTTATTGTGCCTTTTCACAATGATGGACCTATTTTGAGTGTAGCAGGCTGTTCTAACTGCCTCAGTCCAGAAGTGTTTTTAGAGGACTGAGCCATTTAACATTGTCCTTCCTGCCTCAATGAATGTTCTATTTCTCCTTTCAGCCACTCCATTTTCTTCAGGAGTATAGGGAGAAGTGAAATTCTGAGAAATCCCTTTCTCATCACAGAAAAACTCAAGGTCATGGTTTTTGAATTCAGTGCCATTGTCAGTTCTAACAAATGACATGATTGTGTCAGCTGCCTGACTCTTTTTGGTTAGGAAGTAAACCCGAGTGTATCTTGAGTATTCATCCACAATGACTAGAGTATACTTCTCATGATGAATGGACATGAGACTGACAGGTCCAAACAAGTCCATATGGAGAAGATGCAGGCAGTTTTTGATAGAGAATGATTGTTTGGTTTTGAATGATGCCCTATGGTGTTTTCCTTTTTCACAAGCAGAACAAGGTTTGTCATTGGTATAAACCAGGGATGGAAGGCCAAGAACTTTGTTCTGTTTGGCCAGGTTGTTGATATTTTTGAAATTGAGATGAGAGAGTCTTCTATGCCAAAGCTAGTTGATTGTCTCACTTGCCTTGGAGAAGAGGCAAGTCCCATTCTGAGTGAGGGATGACATGTCTAGTACATAAACATCATCCCTCCTGGGAGCAATCAACACAACTTCCTTGTTGGCATTGAAGATGGTACCTCTCTTATCATCAAACTAAATTATGTATTTTGCATCACATAGTTAACTCACACTTATCAGATTGTACTTGAGACCATTGACATAAGCTATTCTTGAAAAAACTATACCATTGCAGTTTACTGAACCATAACCTTCAGTGGGAGCTGATGAGTTATCACCAAATACTACTTTGGGTCCTTGTTCTTCTACATATTTGTGCAGATAACTCTTCACACCAGTGATACTTCTTGAGCATCCACTGTCGAGGTGCCAAGCAGGAACCCTGATGTGTTTCTGCACAAATAGTAAACTAGGTTAGTTTTTCTTGTTACCCCACCTCCTAGTAGGCTTAGTCCTTAGGGACTTTTTGAACTTAGCTAAGGAGTCATGGTCTAAATTAGAGTGAACTGAGCTTCCACATGTTTTACATTTTGTGGTAGTTGAAGACTCAGTTGACTGAGAAGTGCTGGTAGAGGAATTTCTTCTGGCTTGAATGATCTTGTCATGTCCTTTGTCATCATGAGTGGGGTCTCTACAGATGTTACAACAGTTGTTCATCATACAATCATCAGGTAGATGATCATTGAACCCACATTGAGGACATGGTAAGAAAGGCTTAACCTTTTGTCTTTGTTTGGAAGATGAGTCATACTAATAGCCTTGTGTTCTGTAATGACCTTGTGCTTTCAAGGAAGTAGTGTGAGAGTTGTGATCAGAAGTCCTATGGTCTTCTTGTTTGCATATCATGCAGAACATAATTATGAAGCAATTATTAGTGGAGTGACCTGGATGATTGCAAAGTTCACATCTCACTAAAGGTCTTGATGAGGGTTTTGGTTTGGAGGAACTTGAAGAAGTTGCTGGTTTAGATTTTGAGTCAGAGTGTTTCTTAGTGTACTCAATCTTTTCACTCAACTTCCTTACAAGTTCAGCTAACCGATCAAACTTTGAATCAGTGGTTTCAGGTTTAGTTTCAGTGGATATTGAGGGTGTGTGGTTTTCAGGAGGTACAGAGGTAGGTCTCTTCAGGATGATTATTTCTGGATTTGTTTTCTCCTTAGGAGAGTGAGGTTGATAAACTGGTGGTGCAAGGTCTGAACTAGGTGCTGCTCCCTGAAGTTGTTTCAATGGAGGGAGTGGTGATTGTGAATCTGACTTAGACTCAGTGATGGACTCAGTAAGACTGGGTTCATCAGTGACTCCTAGAAACTCCTTAATAGCCTGACTTTCAGGCTCTAGAATTCTTCCAGTGTTAAAGTTTGACAGTTTACTGTCAGGATTGACTCTTTCAATCCAATCACTGGGTTTAGGAGCAAGTTCTTTGCTAGAGAGTATGTTTGCTGACAGAAAGGTTGTTGAATGGCTATTCTCCCCAGACATTTTAGTGAGTTGATCTTCACCTAGAGCAGCCTTTTTGGTGCTGGGTGTGAGACTCAGTGTGTCAAAAAGTTTGGGGTTCTTCTGAGTCCATTTCCAAATTAAAGCATTTTCTTTCTAAAGTTCTTCTTGAAGAGCTTGATTTTGTTTTACAAGTTCATAATTTTGAATTTGAAGTGTGAAACTTTCAAGTTTAGCTTGTTTTAAAGCAAGAAGTTCATCTCTACATTTATTTAATTCAAAGCTTGATTTGTTAAAATTTGAAAAAAAGTTTAGTCTCTGCTCTTCAACATACTTAAGATCAACATTAATATAATCTAACTAAGATTTTCAATCAGCATCATCATCCATAGAAATTAAGATGTTTACCTTTCCCATTGTGATGTTCACCCATTCACCATTCCTGGCATGTCCTTTCGCAACAGCAAGCTTGTTGTCCTCTAAGAGAGCCATCAGGGCACTGATGTGAACTTCTTCATCATAAGAAGATACTTCAACCTCATCCCAGTCATGTGTTTCAGCAACTAGCCCCTTATTGTTAGCCTCAGCTTGTTTAGGAGCCTGAGGTGGCTGAGTGACTGAGGAAGCAGACTCAAGAAGAGCAACTTAGGTTGAAACTTGCTAGTTCCTGAAGAGAAATTGTTTCCTGAGAATTTGAAAGATGGTTCTGAGGTTGTTTTTGAGAAACAATGTTTTGTAAAATGACCCTTTTTGCCACATTTAAAACATTCAGAATTGTCATTTGCCTTTGAGTTAGAAATTTTTTTGTTTCTTTTAATGAACCTTCTTGAGTTTGCAAGGAGTGCCCTTTCTTGAAATTCAATTTGAACATCATTCAGGTACTCCTCACAAGTTCTTTAATCAACCTCATCATAAGATCCTTTTGAAAATCCTGCACAACACCATTTGAATAGAAAGTAGTGGATATGGGTGAGGAAGTCAAAGTCTTTTTGGTCTCCTGAGCTTTACCAGGTTATCTCCTGGTGATAAGGTTTTCTTCATAGACAAACTTCCCATAAATTTCAGGGAGCTCAAGATTCTGGATATGGTTTGCATTTCTCAATCCCTGAGAGAAGTTTAACCATTTCTCAGGGAGACTGTTGACAAAGCCAACATTGATCTCATGCTTTGACAGGGTGACACCATCATTGGTCAGCTCATTTAGGAGGGTCTTATACCTAGTATAGGTCTCTGAGAGACTTTCAGAGTCTTTGGCCCTCAAAGTATTGTACTCAAGTTTCAGGTCCATGATCCTGTTTTCCTTGGTATCTGAGGGACCCTCATAGTTGTGAACCAAGTCAGTCCATGTCTGCTTAGCAGTAGGACAATTGATGACTAATTCCATTATATCGTCAAGAAGACAAGATATAATGATGCTTTTCAGGCGTTGGTCCTGATTGACCACCCTCCTCTCATCAGGTGTCCACCGAGCTTCAGGTTTGACTAAACCTTGGGCAGTTGTTGGTACATATGTACCATCATTATTTAATTTAATGTAATATGGTTCCATCCCGGTTAAGTAGCAAAGCATTCGCTTTTTCCACTTATTGAATTTTCCAACCTCAAGTCGAGGGGCAGTTGCTGAATAACTTCCACCCTTTTTATCGACAAGTTGGGGAACATCTGAGTCAGCCATGGTGGGATCTTGATTTAAAAACTTTTGAGCACTCTTTTGTTTTGAAAACAGATTTAGAAAAGTTTTACAAATCAGAGGCTCTGATACCACTTGTTGGTCCCGTTTACTAAGTTAATAGTGTTGGATCGTTATTATCTGACCAAACTTAACTATAACTTGTAATGGTCTTTAGCAATCTTGAATAACTCAAAACTACTAACAATGAAACGCTGATATAACCTTGTAAAGTATGCGGAATCTACTAACACAAAGCTAGGAAGAACTTTGAATAATTATATTAAAACCAACTTGAACCTGCTCATCTTACACAGATTCACTAACAATCCCTAACTCTCTAATATCGTATTCTCTAATCTATGAAATCGTAATCATGTACTCTTATATTCATCTTTCGTACATCTAATACCATCCTAAGGCTCCTTTTATAGGCATAAGGAAAACCTTAAGTCGGTTTACAATACTTGAATGACAAGTAAACTATCTCTAACTTATTCTAGAATATTCTAATAATATTACATAACAATCCTTAAACGATATTTCATATCAGTCCTTTATCTTATAAGTACTTTGACCATTCTTCATACACAAGCAGTACTTTGACAATGAGCAGCACTTTGACACAAGCAGTACTTTGAACATCAGAAGTACTTTGATCTTCATATCCCAAAAATCCTCCCCTAACTTGAATTCTACTTACTTGATTTCAAGTTCTTTTGTAATCTTTTAATCTTTAACATCTTTATCTTCAAGGAAAATTGTATCTTTATCTTTTATCTGACTTGTGTGTCAAAGTACTCTTCATCAGCTTCAAATGATATCTTCAAAGCAACAAATCTTTTCAGCAACTCAGCAATATTTTGACAAGGTGTACATCAAATCTTTAATGTTTCATACTATTCTTATCACTTGCAGGTGTGTAAACTCCTGTGAGAGGTGAATCATTGAAATTTAATGAATATTGATATCTCTTTACTAAAGCCATTAACTCTGGAGTAGCCAATGTTTAGGTTAGAACAACCATGGTACATTGATAACCATATGATTTTTAGCCAATCATCAGCTATCAACGGATTTGTTTAGTCTTTACCAAGAGCCGTTTGCTTTTAGACTAGTTAGTTCTTTTATCACAACCATGGTGAACTAATTACCATATAAATGGATTTTCCACAGCCTTTACTACAAGCCATTTTCTTGTAGGATAGCCAACTCTTCACTTTTATAGATATGGTGTGTTAAAAACCATACAATTTTTAGTAAATTGTCAACTAAAAATGGATTTGATTATCACATCAGAGCGTACCCTCATTATGAGTCAAACTCTTTCTTGTCTGTTAAACATGGTGAGTTGATTACCATTTGCTGTGTAGTACAAGTACTAACACCATGTGTGACTTCTCAAAACCTTTATTGATATCATCTTATGCTTCACAAAGTTTTTTCTTTTAAAACTTAATCAATATCAAAAGACTTTACTGATTTTATGCAGCAAGCAGTACTTTGATAAAGCATTGTTTGTCTTGCAGTACTTTGAATAAAGTACTTTATTCAAAAAATATTTATATAATACAAATCATACCAGTATTTTTGCATTATCATCATCAGAAGTAGTTCACTTTATGAACAATTCAATCACCATTAATGCTACTTCAGTCTCATTCTCAGCTTCCATGCCATGATCCAACATTCTGATCATAAGATCTCTTTCAAGAGGATATCTTTTCTCTGCTAGCATATGGATCATATCTCCATCTTCCATTTCAATTGAGTGTACTCCTGATGATTCAAAGAATCTCCATCTTGTAATTTCCCAATTTTCCTGATCATTCCACATAGCATCACTACTCGTTTCATTCGTCTCGCAAATGGTTATTAAATCACCCAATAAGATTAATCCCACTCATGTTGTCTCAGTATTCTCAAAGTAATCCTTCACTTGTAGATACAAATAGTATAGATCTTCTCTATCTATCTTGTGCAGTATATCCCATAGCATATTGAATATTGTAAAGCTTTCATCTTCTCTATGAAAAATGAGATAATCTCCATCAGATGATTCTACCACAGAAAATGTAGAAATCTTGGACTTCTTCTCCGCATTCTCTGTCTTCTTTGGATTCTCAAAATCCACAACCCTAAGATAATTCCTCAGTTCATCAACAGTATCTGATCTCAGCATCTTGAGCCTCTTTGATAACTGATCATCTTGAGTTGCTCTCTTCCTCTTTAACTTTCTTTTCTCAGCTTGTTCTTTCATTGTATCTTCCAACTTCTTTTCTTTCTCAGAATCCATAGGCACAAAACTATCCAGCTCTCTTTTAATTGACTCTTGAACACTGTCAAATAGTTCTTTCACCTGTGGATATCTTAACCTTTTTAGATTTTTAAATCCTCTGCCTTTTAGAAAACTTATCATAGAATTTCTTTCCTGAGCTTTTGACAGTGGCCTTCTAAGTTTTCATAATAAATTAAAAAGACATAAAACTATTCAACCCCCCCTTCTAGTTTTCCACAAATAATAATAATAATAATAATAATAATAATAATAATAATAATAATAATAATAATAATAATAATAATAATAATAACAATAACAACAGCGACGACGACGACGACAACAACAACAACAATAATAATAATAAGGGTTT